>JAOPJK010130162.1:0-14602 GCA_027123565.1 Phycis chesteri
GTGAAGCATGAAAGGGTTGGGGTATGCCCAGGGTTTGACTGGCGTCAGATTCTGCCTTGATCCAGGACCTCCCACATCTTAGTTCTAATGGGTTATTATAAGCTTTATTAAATCTACGTTTCTGAACATTTATTTAACTTAAATACTTTTCATAATTGTGCTCCACTTACATTTGTGGGAGGCACGTTCATGTAAATGGTTTTTGGTTGAATTGGTAAAACAATGTAATTTTCACAAATTATATTGTAATGAATGTTGGTTATGATGTTATGATGGTTTAAACACACAGAATGGTATTACAATGCTAATACATTTGGTAGTATCACAAATACAAAATACAAACAGAGACATTCAAATCCCATCCACCTACAACATTCATAAGTAAGTTAGGGACATGGAGAACGTATCAGCTCATTGACAGTTTTACTCTTGATAAATGCATTCATCCCATAGAAGGATGGCCCTCTGTTTGCCTACCCAGAAAAGTCATTTTGGAGTTAGAAAATGTGTAGCGCAGATCCGCAGACTGAGACTTCAATCTATTCAGGACAAAATATAAAGCCATGCTTGCGGTGTTAGAGACATGGGGAATGAGTTTTTGTTTTGTTGTCAGAAATATGCGCATGCTGTCTCACTGTGGGCTTAGGTGGGCCTGCTTTTCTCATTGGTCTATGATCGCTCTTTGAGTGAAGCAGTACAAAGTGTCTATCCATCATAACTGAACTGAAGCTGTGCTACTCTGTTGCCATGTCAGAGATATATAAACATACGTTATGCCTGTTGTTCACCTATCCAAAACCCAGCCAATCTGAGTAGAACACAGCAGATCAGGAGCACCCACAATGGAGACTGATAATTGTTCAGAAGATGCACATTTTATTCAACAAAAATACTGTTATAGTTTTACAAAGGAAAATGGTTTGTTTGTGTCATTGTAGCACTCTCTGCTCTTGCCAACCTTCCTCCCTTGGTTCCAGCTACTGCCGTTAAAGAGGAGATGGGTGATTACTAATTGACAACACCTGCCATTATCTCAACTGTCTTCTGATTGGTTGCCCGAGAGCCACACTGCTTCTTTTTCTCTCTCTCGCTCTCTCTCTCTCTCTCGTTTTCTTTTCTCTCAGCTCTAGACCCGACCCACCACCTCCTACATAAGTTGTTTGGCCTTGAAAGAATACCTGAACATTCTGTCCATCGTCCACGTAAACTAATATATCCTGAGCACTGCAAAACCTCAATTTCTGAGGAAAGCAGAGACACAGTTGACAACAAACTCAAAAAAACCTCCAGTCCGGATCACAGTGCAAGATCCCGTCTGCGGATATTGATTGCGGCTTCATTTGTCACCATTAATAGTCTATGTGAGGGATATCCATAGTATTTAGTTATTTCAGCATAACTTAATATGACACGGTTAAGCGATCCTGTATCCTGGTGGGAAATGTGATATCAGGAACACTGCTGAGTTGCTGAAACGGAGCCCGGTATCGGTCCATGGTACAATAATTCCCGCACCTCGGGGACCTTTTTCATTCAAACTAAAGTTAAAGTAGGCACTTATTAGACGTAATCGAATTAAAGCTCAAGAACACAATGTCGTGAAGAGGTGGAGTGGTCAACGCTGCAGTTTCAACCACGGCGGCAGTACGGCTAATCTTGTTGTTGTTCACACGACGCTGCCCGGCACATTTGTCTTCACAAAACATTGACTTGACATTTCTGGAATAAATGTGATCATAATTCATAATGCTGGCTTAGACCTTGTTCCCGTGTTTGCGCCTATATGTATATATATGGTGTAAGAATGAAACTCACGCTGATTGAACTCATCCGTTCAGAATATATACGCTCTACTAACCGATGTGTGATGACTCTAATACACGGTAGCAAACAAAGAAAGAAGACAAAGACAATATTGACTTCATCAGCTAGCATGGGACAGCGTGGGACACCAGAGATAAACAGTAAAAACACTTGAGTAAGAAGGAGAGTGACAGAGAGAGAGAGTTTTTTGGCATTATGGAAGTGTGACGCCGAGCTGTAACCTGTGCGTCAGCACCTTGATAGTGATGGCTGAGGATTGCCAAATATAAAACAAACAACAAACCGGCTAAGCCGAACAAGCCATGGTACAAGGAGCTTGGTGCCAGCAGGGCCCCCACCACCATGGCAACCACACAGAACGTTGTGACGCCTGTTAAACTGCAGTGATCCACGAGAGAGAAATGCTGAGAGGCCATCAGCATTATAGAATGTGCTTGCTACCAAAATTGATTGATTAAGTCTGATTACTGAGTATCTACTGATTTGATAATATGATATCTGCCCTGATTAAATGTTTGATGGCATACATTAATGGATAGTGCCTTATAGTTTATGGTGTCTATAATGATAATTGAAAGAAAGACACATATACTCACTGAAATCAAAATAAAATGTCGCCTAATAACCATATGATTCCAAGGAAAAAAATAATGGTGTTATTGTACATCTACTTTAAGTATTGAATTCACTGAAACAATACATTAAATCAGAAAAAAAACTAAACACTTATCTCATCCAAGCAGGAGTTTACCAGTTTCCAAGTTCAAATCAGCCCAGAAACTCTTTTGTTTCAATGCCCTGATTCGATTCCTGATATCAAGTAGAAACAATTCTTTTTTCAGTTTTCCAATCCAAATCCCTCGTCATTACATCAAGCTCCAATCGTAATCCGTAGCTAAAAGCTAAACATCAAACCCCTTTATCCTTAATAACTAACATAACCCTTCCTTGTCTTCTGTCAATGACAAAGGGATGGTCATGTTAGGATGATGAAAGGCATATCTAAATGAGGCTATGGAACTGAGGTGCAATCAGTCCATGTGGAGATATTTAACACAATGGGGAGAGGATGGACTCTGGGGTGGAACAGGCGGTTAATAGGCTCTCGGGGCGATCAGCGCCCCGACAGTCAGCCTTCTGAAGAGTTTCCTGGCAGGACGTCAAGAAGAATAGTGGATGGGGGGGGGGGGGGGGTCCATAAAGAAGGCAATCCACCGCTGTTTATGCATAGATGAAGCTTGCAGCCAAAATATGCTCTTCTTATTACATTCTCTGTTATTGATTTTCAGAACATTTGTTGAGACGCCAGACAAAAACAGAGACAGAAAAACGATATGAATTAAAACAATGAAATACTCATCTAAAAGAAAGAACACAAGTCAGGACACAAAGATACCTTTTCAATCTCCCTTCAGTCTATGTGTTTGCAATTCTTCTTTTCAGTGGACACACTTACGTACGTACATGCGCACATTTACATGTGGTGCCATGCGTCCACACGCGGGAAACTACGCTGATAAACAGATCAACGGCCCACACAAAGACCCAAACCCCAAAAGGCCACAGTTGCTGGGGAACAAGTCATTACATGAAGAAGTGCATCAGACATGCAGTTGAGAGACGGAGCGCAAATGAGACCATCTAAGAGAAGCTGTGGACGGAGTGGATCAGCTCACGAGCCCATGTCAACACAGCACGCTGAACCGAACTGATGGCAAACTATCGGAAGGGAAATTAAATCCTTTGGTACGGAGGACAGTCACAATAAACCGTCTGCTCGGGAGCATAATTGAAGCAGCTCACATATCTGAACTCCTCGTGAGTTGAATCTGATTCGCCGTTCAACACGGTGACCTCACACCACCTGCTGTGTGTACAACGGGGCGTTTTAGAGTGCTAATGGCACCGTCCATGCACATCACCGTACAGCATGGCACTGCATCTCATGGATGTGTACGTCTCGTGTGCATGTAAACCCACACGTTTGAGTACACAGTTGGTGAAGTATTTGACAGGAGGTCACATTATCAGATTTGTAATAAAAGGAAACGCACATCCACACACACGCCTTGGGTAGTTTCACACCTCAAAGAAATATTATTAAACCATGATCATGAATGTCCGATAAATAATTTGTCGTGTGTCTCTCCCATACACACATGCATTCACAAAATGAACCCATCTGTGTGTTCTCCACAAATACGCATGCCTGGACTGTGTACACTTCCCACTGATCTGACACCAACTCCAATTCATGAGCAATTCATATGCCTGACTGAATTCTGAAACTTAATCATACTCCTTCCAACGGCCATGCTTTTGCTTTCTGGTAGACAAAGGATGTATGAAGAATCTCACTCTTTTCCTGCTCCTAAAGAGCAAGTGTTTCTGCAGGGAC
This sequence comes from Phycis chesteri, assembly GCA_027123565.1. Classification (NCBI taxonomy): domain Eukaryota; kingdom Metazoa; phylum Chordata; class Actinopteri; order Gadiformes; family Phycidae; genus Phycis; species Phycis chesteri. The sequence goes on from JAOPJK010130162.1 coordinate 4,223, forward strand.
CCGAGTACCAACATGAGGCCTACATGGTAGGTAGTATTTCCTTTGAACTCAAGTCCGGATTGGTAACTCCTGCATCTGGCTGCATAATGAATTATCCAGCCATGCAAAAAAAAAAGGGCTATTGCACAAACAAACACACACGTACACACAACATACACATACATTCTGGGACACTCAAACACACACACAGTGCATTATAATAATCCACAAGACTGCGTGCTGAAGTCTCGTGTGGGACATGCTTTCATTCTGTTTGAGATACACACACACACACACACACATAGGACACGCACACACACACACAGCTCAGGCGCGATTCATCCGTGCCATGTGCTCGTCTGTACACAATGACTTCAAACCTGCCAGGTACTTTCTGTAGCATATTAAATGCAAAAGCAGGACACACCAGCTAGGATTTCAATACAGTACAATGGGGGATTGAACAAATGTGAACAAATATTTGATTCTTGCACTTGGAAGAGAGACGGGTTGAAAGAGTCTTCCTCTGTGACTTCATGGGCGAGCTCATGGGCATCATCACCCAGCACAGACACAAGCAAGTCAGCCCACGGCTCTCACTGAGCACACACATTGGTGTGTGTGTGTGTGCTGGTGTGTTTGTGGTCGCTGTGGGGTGGCTTGATTCTTATTATTGTGGATGTGTGTGTGGGCGCTCTGTGTGTGTGTGTGTGTGTGTGTGTGTGTGTGGATGGCAAGAGGTGACACAGCATGACTCTGCATTGCAGAAGTAATGAGGGCGAATCCGAGGAGCTGCTGTCCTCTGACGCGTCACCTATCTGCAGGTACACTCTGGTTTACCTGGCAACAGCAGCCACTAAAGAAAGGGGTCACCAGTTGTTTCATTATCTCCCTCTGCATATATTCATTGAGTGTAATGACTGCCGTGTCTTTGAGATGCGTGGCAGGATGTATACTGAGGTTGTGTTGCTGCCCATTACTTGATGGAGGAGAAGAGTAGAAAAATGGGCTATGAAGGCAGAGAGTCCCAGCAGAGGTAGTAGGGCTCCAGGGCCTGACCCCCCAGAGTGTCTCCAGGAGGCTGAAGGAACAGCATTAGAGAGGGGTGCAGAATCACACTGTGCACAGCAGGCCAGCGCCTTCCATGTGTGGAACACATGACCACCATGCCTCAGGGACTGGGTCAGGTGAGGGTCATACCTCTTCATGATTTCAAGGGGGTTTTCGGAAAATCTTGTATTTGCATATGTATCTCAGGGTATTGTGGTGTGAGTGCAAGAGCTGTCTTCCATCTGTTATTTCCCCCTTCAAAATGGCACCTGCAAATACTTTTCCATTGCGTTGGTGGTCCTTCTCGTTTTGATGCAACTATGTTAGTTACATTAGTTGTATATCATTGAAAGCATGTATACCTGATGGTAATAGAAGAAAGCAGAACATATTATTTTCTCTGATCAATCAAGTCAGAGTTTGAATGGCCTTAGTTTGATTACTGTTCACAACAATGTTATTTACTGGTGAAAACTGCCCGTTCAGTACTTCCACTGCCAAATAACAAATATATTGAATACTGAGGCGACAGCCTACCATAGATATTTTTGTTCATATAGTCAACACAATGATTTTGTTGGGGAATGTAAAGTTAATTCAATAAATGTCCTACTATTATAATATGAGTGCCTTCGTTAAATGTACTTTTGCACAGATTACTTTGCATTAACGCATTCAAGTAATATTACCTCAATATTGCAGTCATTACAGGAATAACAAGGGACATGGTAATATTTGTATAATTGTAGCCGTAATTTAAATGTATCATTGTCTCCCATGTGAAAATACAGAAAATAAGACTAAATAGATTAATTTTGGGGAACACTTGGCAGGTGTGCATGTTTGTTTTATTAATCTTTTTACCGAGTAGGCTGAGATTTCCCAAGGTGCTGATATTATGTAAATTGAACATTGTGCACACGTGTGTGTGTGTTTGTGTGTGTGCTTGTGTGTATGTATGTGTATCTGTGTGTATGTGTGTGTGTGTGTGTGCATGCCTGTTCTGCCTATTCTACACAGGGTGAAGAATAATCACTGGGGGAATGAAGTTATGACTAGCAGACCATGTTCTACGATAAATAAATGTGTGGGATTTCACACTTTGTTTTCTCTCGGGTTTACAAATGTGATCATGTGAAGTAACACTAGTTCACAATATAGTTTATATAGAGTTTTTACATAAGACTGTATTGGCATTGAAGGGTGAGAAGTCAAGGGAGGTCATTTTCTGTTTAATAAAGTGTAGGATTCATCAATTTCCCAACCAAGGACGGAAAAGGAGTTGACGGAAGGTTTGGCGTGAGGATTCTGGCAGCGACTGAAATTACAATAAAACAATTAAACATACCTTGATCTGACTCCATATATTGGCACACAATCACCGTGTCCAGTTAAAACATTAACTATGACCAGTTTTCCTCCCAAGGCAGGCTAACCCCTGGATGATTGTATAGAATTGAAATGTCCTTCCCGATCCTTTGATTCTCCCCGCATAGATGAATACTATGTTTCTTCATCCCCTACCAGATCTCGGTTAGAGTACTATCATTCGTCTACCGAGTCCTAGGGTGATTACTCATAATTAACCTTAGCAGCCATCTGTGAGACCGGATAAACACGAGTGAACATGATTCACAACTTGCAGGTTCACTCGTTCTAACACAACTCGCCACTTCATCCCCTACCGAGTCCTAAGCAGAGTACTATCATTCGTCTACCGAGTCCGAGGTGGATTACTTGTAATTATCCTTCACAGTGCTAGGGAGATCAGATAAACCTGAATGAACATGATTATCAGTCTCCCCCCTTTGGTCCCCGGATCTTAACTAGAGTACTATAATTCCTCTATCAGGACCTAGAGTCCCTCCATCTCCTACCGGACCAGTAGAGTACTATCATTCGTCCACTGGATCCAAATAGAGTACTAAGGTGAAGATCTATCATTCATCGACCGACTCCTAGGTAGATGGCTTATAATTACCCTTCGCAGCCATTAATGACACCGGATAAGTACGAGTGAACACGATTATTAGCCCAGGTGCCCACTCGCACGTGGGCTACTCGCTATCGTAATCATGTCCATAGCGGAACATCTTGCGGTTCTACTGAATTCAAATACGATTGGACTAGAATATTTAACTTAGAATAACACTTTATTGGACAGGTACAAGTTACTTACTAAATAACAAAGTATAAACAATAAGGAAGGAATCTTAAAACACTATAAAAGATTACGGAAAAACATACAAAGAATACATGATAATAATCAGGGAATGAAAATACTTGGGTTGTAGGAATGTAGCTACACGCATGGCATGTGGGAAGTTCTGGATACAGATAGCTTCCTAGAGCAGTGTCTTCTATCTCTTATATACTGTTTTCTCAGTTATACAACGGCAACGGCTAAGATTTTATCTCCGTACAAAAGTTAGGATGTGCATCATTTTAGTAATTGCAATGACTGAAAATTCACTCAGTTTGATGCGAAGGGCTTCTTCAACACAAGGCAATTGTGTGCTTAAGGATGCATGGGCAATGGTGTGGCCATGCTTTGGAGATTAGGCTACTGTTATTATACATTCCAAAAAAATTACATTAATTAATTAATAAACATTAGTAAATGCAGTAATACATATTGACTAACAGTTAATATGAATGTGAACTAATGGTGAAGTTATAATTTTGTCATGGTGTGGTCATGTTAACTAAGGTAATAGTGTGCATGTTGACTGAGATATTAATGTATGCATTATTGAATATGGTTAGGGTTAACCCTAACCCATATGTTAATGCTAAATGACCACTGCATAATCAGTGCATTAGCTAAGGTTAATTAATGTACCCTTATTGTAAAGTGTGACCCTACCGTTAAAAGCCCTGTCAAAAGCCTTGTTCACACTGCACTAGTTATACGTCGGAGACCTTCATTCATTTTCAAATTACCCCCCTTTGTTTTATGCGTGTCTCTTTTCTTAAGGATTAACTGAGTGTAAAATATGCTTCTATTTACCAAGCATTTAGCTAGAAACCAATGGCAGGCCGAACCCTTCCATCTTGCTATAACAAGGAATTGCTTTGGTCACCATGGTTACCTGTAAGGGGCTCTCCTGATGCTTTTTCGTTTGCAAATTGGTCCAAATAGCATTTTAAAATGGTTGCATAATCTCTACCCAGAACACCCCATTCCAACTTTTATGGCTCTCTTCAGTAGAGCAATAAAATGAAGCACTGATTCACATGGCATACATATTTCTGAGACATAATAACATAATCACCGTATCAAGGTCAGTCTAGGATTCATGTAATGTTGCTTTTGAAGCTCTTAGGTAATATTTGTGTGTTTGAAGCAGTAAACAAATGATGAGCCTTCAGCCTCGCCCTTCCTCTGGGTGTCAGGGTTGAAGTCTCATTTAGCACTAATGTGCAAACAATGGATATTCCACATTGCCGCTGCGCTCAAAATGAAAACGAATGTAACATTGACCCCAGTTGACCTCATGAAGCGCATCCAATCAGCTTGTAGTCGTCAGTTAGTTTGACATTCTAAAACCGACAAAATCTAAACAAACATAGATGCCTTCCTAAGTACAGCATAACCAACACCCAAAACTAGCGTCCTATGCTTTGCTGAAAGCTCTTCAGGCGTTAGCGCCATTACATAGCTTGAGGGATGTCCAAACTCTCTCTTCAGTTCATCTCAGGATCTCAGGGCAAGATAATGAACATCTCTCCTCTTTGCTCACTTCGGTGTCAAACTACAGTATAAAGGATGGCACTTATTCTAGGCAGAGGACTTAAAGAGCACGACCACCATGGTCGATCAGCTATCGGATGAGTTAATTCCCGGAAGAAAGGGTCATCAGGTATTTTTAGATGTTTTGTTTTTTTTGTTGTTTTTTCCTGCCAACTACCCATTTAGCCAATATATTTTGCAAAGCACCAGGAGGCAGGTGCAGCTATTATATATAACACAATGAGCAGATTCAAGAAGCATGTCCTTGACTTCACCAGTTGGTGAGCATTGACGATTGCCCATCATTGTCTGTCATTGTCTGATTTTCCGGCTTACAGTTTGATACATTATGACAGAAGAAAGCCTGTTATCCTGAGATAAACAGGTTGCTATGTACAAACACAAGAGTTCCTTAGATAACATGCTTCCCACGTGTGTTATTAAAGCATATCATGGTGAAATATCAGACACACACACACATTCTGCCTATAGATCCCCGGAAACGTGAACAATTTCTGACATTCTTCATTAACAAATATAAGGCTCCAGATCACACCAACCCCCCGAGACATTTCAGTTTCACCTAATGTTACAGTTTAATTTAATCAGTATGAACCTTCTACTCTCTCACCAAAACCATATTTTGTGCGTATTAGACCCTATTCCCACATCTGTCTTAAAGGTTGTACTTGAGAATGTTGGTCCCACCATCTTCTCCATACAGACATATAATTATAATTAATTCCATAGTCTCTGGTTTTTGTCCCACCACATGCCTAAGATCAGCTCTTCCTGACACACCTGTCTTGACCACATCTTCCCATAAACTACAGACCCATTTAAAACATGTATTTTTTTTTATCTAAGGATTTGGAAAAACTGATATCCTCTCAGCTCCTTACCCATTTGAGTAACAATAGCTTATCTGAAAAGTTCCAGTCAGGTTTCAGAGCCCTCCATGGAACTGTGACTGCCTCAAATAAGGTCAGTAATGACATACTCATGACTATGCTGGTGCCTCCTCTACCCTGGCCCTTCTAGATTCAAACACTGCATTTGACATGGTGGACCACACAATATTTTCCAATTGCTTGGAATCCTGGTTAGGTTCTGGCAATGGCGCTCTCCGACTGCTGTGTTCCTACCTCTCAGAACCTTCTCTGTTGTCGTTGGTAACCCCTCCTCCTTGCCCTTCTCCTGTGTGGTGGTCCTAACATAAAGTTATGCAAATGACACACAGCATTATGTCCCTCTCAAACTCTTCAACTCTGGCTTCCCTTAAGGCCTGTCTAGCTGATGCTCACGGTGGAAGCAGAACTTCCCTAAACTAAACACAGATGAATCTTTATATTTAGTCAAGATCCCAACAGAGTTGTATATATCATTGTCTATTCTAGTTTAGACTTCTGTAACACCCTTTACTCTCAGCCAAAGCTCAATGCATCGCCGGTAAAATGCGTGCAAAATGCGGCCGCCAGACTTATTACTGGTTACAATTGAAACATCACTCTGGTTTAAATTGCACTTCACTGGCTGCCAGTCAAATTTAGAATAGATTTTACTGTTTTATTGTCAACTTTTCTTCATGGTCCGGCACCGAGCTACCTCACTGAACTCCTAATGCAATACGTACAAGCACATGAGGTCCTCTGATTCGGCTCGATTGGTTGTCCCTAAGTCTCGGTTGGTGACCAAGGCTGACCAGGCCTTTGCTTTCTGACCCCAACAACTCTTGAACAGCTTGGCTGATGACCCTAGGCAAGCTAGCTCAGCAACCACGTTCAAGTCACTTTTAACCCATTTTTATAAAAAAAAAAAAAAAAGCACTTCAGAATAACTGCAACTTTTTTTTAAATAGTGAATTCCTCATTGTGTAGCATTATTACATGAATTCATACATGCATTCATACATGAATACTCATTCGTAAGCTATTTATAAGCTTTACTCAGCATTTCTACATTACATTTAAAGGCTGGAAATGCCCCACGTACCATTGCAGCAGTACCAAGTAATAAGTAGTAATAAATATATAACCCTCAGTTTTGTTGTGCTCATACCTAATACTAACAAATGGTTTATAACTACCTGAGCTAACATGCAATGCAATTGTTTATTCACATTAATGTCCAATAATAGTTTGTAAATCAACTTACACTATATCAATTATCTTATAAACCATTTTATTATGATAACATTAAATTGTCTAACTGATTACGAATTGTTTGCTGATGAGTATTCATTTAGGAGCAATGTTTTAAAAATGCTGAATTCAGTAGGAATTCACACTTTACTGCCACTTTATTTATGCTTCATGCTTCAATGTTGCTGCGCTACCGAACACATTTTGATCTTGTAAGGAAGCAGCTTGATGCACTTGTATTTACAATCTATGGTGGTTCTGCTATGCTGGTTTATAATTATCTCTTATCATTTCCATGCCACTGGTTATTGGTGTTCCTGCGTAGCACCTAACCTTGTTAAGAAAGGTGCTATTAAAATAAAGTATATTATTATTATTACAGGGTGGGGAACTGCTTGAATAATATACATGGTGACACATGTCTGTGTCTCACATTCGTTGTCTACTCTCCGAGCATGTTGGGAGCCATTGTGACGACACACTGTATATCCCTGTTTTAAAACAACAATAACATGACAATTTGACAGTTTCATAGTGTTCATAACTTTTGGTTGTGCCTAGTCATGTCAAGGAGAGATAACATGTTGACATGCAAATAGCAAGTTCTCATCTCACAAGTCACCCAGGTGTTGGACACAAATAACCATTGCAAAGATGCTGTAAAGTACTTTATTCTAAGGGCAAGGTTTTGAAAAATAGAATTATGATCCCAGTTGCCAAGAAACCCAATATAATACATGGAGATAAATATATGAGCTAAGCTTTATCGCAAGACATATGATTACAATTTTACTCATGAAAAGTAAAAAAGCGACGTTACATTACATTTTACATTTATTTTGGTGAAACTTTTATCCAAAGCTAATTATAATTAGTGCATTCAACCCAGACATCAAAGAATCATGCAAGTGCATACAACTCATCACAGAAGCGAGCTGTGATGCGAGAAGCGAGAAGTGCTACATTTCATAAACAAGAGCTTATTACTACTACATTACTACATTTTTGGTCAAAGTTATGCTTTGAACTTTTCTTTTAAAAATGTATAAGTGCTGATTCACTGTCCTGGCTGATGGCCTGAATCTGATGACATGGATTGGAATGTTCTGCCTTGCTTCATATCTGGTACTAGATCTGACACATATGATGTCTGCAATGTGACCCCACACTAGCCAGAAGACAAAATGTCATTTTTCATATTGTTTCATGGATGTTGACAAATAGAAATGATTTTTTTGCCATCTTATTTAACAGATGAAGTAGCCAGTTAAATTGCATTTGCCCTTTAAATCAGGGCACACTTTTGTGCACATTTTGATTCACTCTTTGAGGGCAAACCGTGATGAACGGCTGTTGCATGTAACATAGCTATTTTCTGAGTGTCATTTTGAGTGTCCATGTAATATCTTCCTTATTGGTTTGGGTAATGCATTTTGTCAATCACAGGAGCGTGAATGCAAGACTTACATTATAAGGAGGTGGGGACATTTTTGCTCTCCGTCTTTACTCGCCGTTTCGTAGTTGAACCAAAAAGTCACCACAGCTGCATTGCAGTGCATTGAAATGACTGATTAAGTCGAGTAGTGCAGCCTCACCTGAGCGGTGAGTTCCCAGATCTATTCATGCCTTGACTGCATATGACATCTTTTTTTTAATGCCATAACCCTAGGAAGCGGGAAGAGATTGGAAATTATATTGGATTCCTTCCCCCGGAGAGTTATTGGTAAGGTACTGCTAGTACTGATCAATATACGGCATACCAGACATTTTATGATTTTATGATTATTACCTCTTATTCCAGGCCACCTCAACGGCGCAATAATGTCTGCCATTTTTTGGCCGTCTCTATTAACTCTGAAAGGTGACGAGTAAAGTCCGAATTGTAATTTTCCAACAAAAAAGAAACATGTTTTCCCAGATGACTGAATTTAGGTTCCAAAATTGCAATATTCCATCTCATTTTATGCATGGAGCGACAAAGTAATAGTTTAGTATTGGATTGAAGTTATGGCACATTTCTTTCTAGATACTAAGGAAAATGCTTTTTTGTTCTTTAAATATTGTTCATATATCCATTTCGTCTCTTGGGATCCAGAGGGAACCACTGAGATAGATTACATACCCTTTCATTCAAGTCAGGTCAAATTGTATCACTTCCAATATTTAGTATCTTCCACCAAGTCATGGTGACAGTGGTGTGTGTGTGTGTGTGTGTGGGAGGGGGGTTCTCTGTACCTTATTGACCTGAGAGGCATCTCAAATATGAGCTGATGGAATCATTTTCTCTCCTATTTCTTCGACCACTCCAATCACAAGCCGTGGACTCTTCTGAGGGGCACCATGCAAGCTGACACCCAAATGTATGTACTGCATCCTACTGAATTTGTAAAAATACTACGCCAATACTTCAAATGGTGCACGACAGGGCGAAAAATACTATGTGTCTTATCATGATGTAATCATTTGTGATGTCTAAATGGATGACTTCTCTAGCCTCGTGTGGCAGAGCTTATCATGTGATTTTTTGACAGAAGACATTGTATTGAAGCAGAATTTCGCAAATGCATCTGCCTTGAAGTCTGTTTAGATGGTAAAATATTATGTTTCAGGAAATATCTGGTATAAGTGTATCTGGTATGTCATATGTGAAGCAGTCTGGCCCTTGTACACAGGAACATGCGACGTGGTTGACTTAAAAAAAAATAATTTGTAGGTGTGAAATGTTACATCTGATCTGAATTCCACAGATCATAAAGATAATGTGGATGTACCGTAACTAACACCCAGTATAGCTACGTTGAAGCCAGTATTGATTTTCATTTTAAGCATGTGGCATAAAAATTATTTTTACATGAAAAAAGTTGGGGTTGTTTGGAGAAAGTAAGCGAGTGCGGTGCCATAACACCTATTTTGAGATAAGATGAGAAAAAAAACAATGCTTTTGCCAAAGGGAATGGAATGTAGATGACTTCCTGTGACTCATATGTACGTCAGCCACAGCCCGATTTAAACAGAGATTGTTAAGAACAAGTAACCAGGAGGAAGTAGTGGTGTGGTGTGGGGTGGGGTAACTGGGTTCCAGGTGACACAGGAGAGACCGAGAGCCAGAGAGAGGGAGAGAGATGACTAACAAGGTCAGGACCAAGGTAACTCAGTTTTCATTATTGACACTGACGGCTTTAATGCCATGCGCTCTTATGGGTTAATAAATTGACAACATGCCAGTGACAGCGCTGCATACATAATTTAAATATATAAAAACACAATGCATGCCCCTTCTTGGACTGATTTCTTGTCACCTTTCTTTGGCCTTTTTTTCTTCTTCCAATATGACATTTTCTCTCTTCCTCTCTCTCTCTCTCTCTCTCTCTCTGTATTTCTGTCTCTGTCAGTCTATCCATTTTTCATTTCTCTCTCTCTCTCTCTCTCTCTCTCTCTCTCTCTCTCTCTCTCTCTCTCTCTCTCTCTCTCTCTCTC
>JAOPJK010130823.1:0-13945 GCA_027123565.1 Phycis chesteri
ATACAATTTCAAACAGATAAGATAAAAAAGATAAAAAGAGACAATAAAAATAAATATGCAATGTCGGAATCTACTATTGTATGAAGTCGGAGTAGCAGCATAAGTCCTGTAAAAGTTAGTGCAAAAAGGCAATTGTAACGGTAAAGCAGCAAATATAATTCATCATTACCCACAATCACCTACGAGTTTGATTTGTAGGCCTACCCATGCTCCACACTTTAGAGAACAATGCCTTAGTAGGCTTTCCTGGTACTCACCATCACTGGGTAGGCTTTGGTGCATGGGGCACTGCGGGGGAGGAGAGGCTAAAAGGGAGGTGATGTGAGGAAACGAGGTAGAGGTGAGGCATAAGACCACACTCAAATCTCAATATAGTTCACCTAGATTCAACTGACTAAACTATGATCAATATCATTTCTTATAGAAATGATGAATACAAAATGATCATCTATGATTATAACTACTCATCGATTATCAAAAATAGAATCAATAGACTGAGCACCAGCACCAAGTCACAGACTGTTGGCGGTCCACGTTCCCTCAACAGCTCCTATCTCACCTGCAGCTGGTCCGTCTTCCCGGTGCATGGGACAGCCCTGGGGCGGAGACCCCACCGCCACATCGGCCCGGACTGTCGGGACCACCCCAGAGGACGCCGTGATTCCCATCTTTGTCCAAGTGCCCTAAGAGAGCAAGGCATTCAAATGACCACCAGACATGTCCCCCTAGATCCAACCCAGCCCAGTCCCCTGGCCTGCCTCATCCTTCTGCCCCACAAACCTCCCACAGGAAGGCTTCCACTAGAATGTCTGAGGCCACTTGGGCATCTCAGTCTCAGGTCATCAGAGCTGACTAGGTTTAGTAACTACCTAGTTAAGTAACTAACCAGTTCAGTAATTAACGTCCACCTTATATCATCTCAGGTCATCAGAGGTGACTAGGTTTAGTAACTAACCAGTTCAGTAATTAACGTCACCTTATATCATCTCAGGTCATCAGAGGTGACTAGGTTTAGTAACTAACCAGTTCAGTGATTAACGTTACCTTATATCATCTCACGTCATCCAAGGTGACTAGGTTCAGTAACTAACCAGTTAAGTAATTAACGTTACCTAATATCATCTCAGGTCATGCAATGTAACTAGGTTTAGTAACTTACTAGTTAACTACGTTACATCATCTCAGGTCACCCACGCTATCCAGGTTTAGTAACTATGAGTATCATTTCAGGTCATTGTAGCTCCAGGTTTAGACCACTAGTACTAGGGGCCCACACGTCGTGAACACAGAACACTGTTAGAACCACATGTCATCTGAAACCCAGTCATAAAGAACAAGAAGAACTAACCTGTCGTGGTTCTCTGAGCGCCTCTTCTCCCAATGTCACCCACCATGAACCGTTACCCACAGTGCCTTGCGCCTGGAGGAGCTGCGCTCCGATTGGTCCAATTCTGCCTTACGTAGCGTCACTACGTAGAGAACGAGGAAACAAAGTGAGGCTAGTGTTAGCATGTTAATATTAGCATGCTGCCCTACAGCGTCACTACCTAGGGAACGAGGAAGCAAAGTGAGGCTAATGTTAGCATGTGTGGTAGGATCACCGCCACACAGTAGATGGCGGTGTTGCACCTTCTGTTGCGCATAAACAGAGAGTGTGAGATATCTATAGATTTATCTATAGATCTATATAGGTATCATCTATTCAATCATGGTATGATTGTCTAGTATTATATGTATGGATTTGGAAATTGGCTTCAAAGGAACTACTGAAAGGAGTGGGTAGCAGAATAGCGAGGAAGGTAAATTTAAAGGATTATGAAGAAGACTATGTCGATGTTGGATGTAGCCAGGATGTTGTGTTTTCTTAACACGGGCAGATGGAGCCTGTTGATTAAAGGAGGTGGCAAGCCTTGCAAATGTATTTTGGATGATGAAAAATAAGTAGATTGGATGGGTATGTACTGGGCCAGACTATGTTACTACCCACATGAGTTATGGATAGTTTAAACTGTAATAAAGTTTTAAGAGGCAAGCCTGATGAGCCAAGAACCCAACCTTTCTGAGAAGACCAAGTGACCTTCAGTTTCTTGTGAACTGACTGGATGTGATCTTCTTCATCTACTAGGATGCAAGGAATCTAGTGGATTACACCTGGAAGATGTTATTCTCAGCTTTACAGGTTCCTAATCAAAACGATCAACGTTGTATGGGCATGTTTGTTTTCAATACATTGGGGTATTTACCCTCATGATGGTGTCCAGGTCGGGCTCCATGGACCTTCATCCTGTCTTCTGGACATGCTGGCTCTGGTGTTGCCACAGGCAGCATCACCATGAGGCATGCCTTCTGTGGCGTGTACAGTAGTTTCTAGCTGTGTGCAGGAACATTCCCCACCACAGAACGGGTGTGTGACACTTGTTACATGAGCACTCCTGCTGTGGGTGAACCACAGGTGTCTACAGCATCACCCTATCGCCTGGAGGAAGCATGCAGACAGACAGACAGACAGACAGACAGGCAGAAATACTTTAATGATCCGTGAGGGAAATTGCATTTGTTACAATACTCCAGTTGGATGTTAAAGGGAAAAGAAAAGAAAAGACAGTGTAGAAGTGAAAAACAGTATAGGAGTGATAAATATATAATATAAAAATATGTAACAATATATATAGATATACATAAATATACATACATCTAGGCACACACTATAGAAAGTAAATAGCATACACAAAGAAATAGCATATAAGGTAAGTGGAGTCAGTGAATGAAGTGACTACTAAGGTGATAAGTGACCACTTAAAGAGAGGGAGTGGCTGACTCTCAGAGGGAGGTGTTGTATAGTTTGATGACCACAGGCAGGAATGATTTCCTGTGTCGCTCTGTGGTGCATCTCGGTGAGAGGAGTCTTCTGCTGAAGGTACTCCTCCCCTGGGCCAGTGTGGAAAAGAGAGGGTGAGAGGCATTGTCCGAGATAGACCGTAGCCTGGACAGCATCCTCCTTTCTGCCACGGTCGTCAGAGTGTCCTGCTCCTCCCCCACTACATCACCGGCCCTCTTGATGAGTCTATCAAGCCTGTTGGTGTCCGCAACCTTTATCCCTCTGCCCCAGCATTTGACAGCGAAGAAGATCGCACTGGCAACAACAGACTCATAGAACATCCTCAGCATCGTCCTGCAGATGTTGAAGACAAAGTTGCCCACAACAGTCCTATATTCACCCCCATCGCCCTCTTCAATACAACCAACTATTGCAGAGTCGTCAGAAAACTTCTGAAGGTGGCAGGACTCAGTGCAATAGTTAAAGTCTGAGGTGTAGAGGGTGAAGAGGAAGGGAGAGAGGACCGTCCCCTGTGGGGCCCCAGTGTTGCTGACCACCCTGTCAGATACACAGTTCTGTAGGCGTACAAACTGTGGTCTGCCCATCAGGTAGTCAACAATCCAGGACACCAAGGGGGCCTCCACCTGCATCGCAGCCATCTTCTCACCTTGTAGACCCGGTCGTAAGGTGTTGAAAGCACTGGAGAAGTCAAAGAACATGACTCTCACAGTGCTCGCCGGCTTATCCAGATGAGAATAGACTTTGTTCAGCAGGTAGATGATGCCGTCCTCGACTCCCAGGCGGGGCTGGTAGGCGAACTGTAGCTGGTCAGAGAAGGGTCTGACCATAGGCCTTAGCTGCTCCAGGACGAGCCTCTCCAGGGTCTTCATGATATGGGATACCGGTCTGCACTTCCCTTAGTTCAATAGATAAAACCAGAAAATGGACAGAATGCACAATCAACTGAATTAGCTGTCTATCTCTAATTAGCCATCTAACTTTAATAAGCCATCTGTCTCTATATGCACCTTGATCAAGGTCCCAAATGTGCTCTTCACCATCTGAGTCAAAATGCCTTCAATACGCTGTGTGTGCAGTCTATTGCTCCGGTGAAGATATCAAAGTCTGTCTATGATTATTCAATTGGTGGCAGAATAGTGACATTTCATGTATCCAGAGATAAGGGCCTGGATGAGCATGAGACCTTCTTCAAACACCCTGCCCCTATCACTGAGAGGTTCTTATGGCCGGGAGCTCTTCAGTGGTAAACTTGGAGATGCTGCGGAGCAGAGTTGGATTGCTGCATTCCTTAGACTTACTGCAGCTCCAGCAAGACGCAAATCTGCAAGAGAATGGCCCTCTGAATACAAAAACAGCCATTCATCACTTTCCACTGACAAATCAGTGTGGTCTCCGTAGATGTGCTCTCTGCCAAGAGCCTGCCTTGCAGTCCACCCATGACTCGTAGATAAGCCATGGTCATATTGCATGGTCACATGACTCGTAGATAAGCCATGGTCACATTGTATGGTCACATGGCCTGTGGCTGCCCTTAATTAGCTCAACAACTAACTACAGACAATAATAATAACAATAACAATCAACAGTGCAAGATGGTGGGATGTACAGGATATATTGAAGATATAGGCTACAGTCAAGAGATGTTGTTCTGGTCTTTCCAAGAAGTGTCCAGGAAATTCAACTCTGCATATTTTGCCATATTTTGGTTCATGCAGTGCATTTGAACCACAATAATACTTATACAATAATACAGGGTCTGTGTTTGAGTCCAGAAGCTGGCATTTTGTGTATTCATCAATAAAAGCAGGTCTTCACCAGAGTCCACCCCACAGAGTGGTGTGACCAGTTGATGTATTAGGCCTCTCACTCTCCACTCTGTAGAAGTAATCGATGACCCCACCAACGGGCTGCGTGAGCAGCAAGAGCAGGCCTCTCATTAATGCATCGACACGTTTGGGATGCGACATCTCAGTCCAGTCGAGCTCTGAAAAATTCACCTGTTCAGCTTGTTGCGCATACGTTGCCGTTATCACCTCTGGCCGTCGGAGCTCAGTAGCTGAGAATGTGTTGACCTGCTTGTCTCAGAACGGCTAGGAGATACCGCCGTTTTCAGCCAGGAGGCCGGAGTCCCTCTCAGTGGCTGCATGAATCCGACTGCTGTCTTTGTTCTGGACAAGTCTTGTGTTTGTCTTGGACCATTCTAAGGCTTATTCTGCGCTGATCCCTGGCAACAGGTTTCCCTTACTGTATAGATATACTGTTGGAGCCTCATGCTTTTCTGTGACAAATTGTGCAGAGTAGCTTTGATGGCAAAATAACATGGACAGAGAACATCTTACATTCCTGCTTAGGATTGTCTTTTTCTTCCATATGTTCATCTAATGTATTCTGTCCAGTTGGAAACTGGACTGGAAAAGCCATTGTTTAGGAATCCTGAACATCCACCTGGCCCTCCATCAGCCCTGTATGTTAACTCCTCTAATGTCTGTGTCTAATCTAATCTCTAAACAGGCTGCAAGCAAGTATCTCATCTTGGGACTCCCTCTCCTCAGGAGTCATGATAACATTGTGCTGACTGATTCTCATTCCTAATTGCTAGGCTCCCGCCACTTCAGTCGATTCAGTGCTCTCAACCTCCATCAGATGATGTCGTCATGCCTTCCTCTGCCCGCGGTTCAGCAGAGTTCTGCAGGTCTAATTGGCTCAGAGTTTTCAAACCTTCCACTTGCGTGATCAGGAGTGTCATGTGCTACACCATCAATAAAAGCTGTGATCATTATGATCATTTTAGACATTTGGTGAATTGTTGGTTCACTAGTCCCTAGTGAACCAAATGTAGCTCAAACAACTGAATGAAGTTCATCTGCTAGATGGGAATGTCACGGTCTGAATGCATCACCTCAGATGGGCTGGTGGCAACATTGTTCAATCTGTGATACACAAATGTTTCAGTACCATAACTACGAAAGTCAGTCACAATACAACATAGTGTTTCCCCTGGAGTTGCTCAGGCTTCACGCATTGCCAGGCGTATAAAACCATGCTCATTATCGGGACAACTTCCAGGAATTCTAACTGCCCACGTGTCTCCAAGTCTCCGCTGCCGTGGCGTGAAAACACAAAGCTAACGCTCGGTTCACGTCAGGCCAGGAAACAGCTTCCTTTAATGACCTGGCGACACATTGAGACTCTGCACACAGCTGGAACTGTGAGCCTCAGGCCGTCAGGCGCAGGGGACGAAACTAAAACCATGGCTCATTGACATCTGGACATGGCAACAATTACTGGGGTCATAACACACTGGCGTCTTGCATCACTTTATTGACCTTAAGCTAATAAAGTGATGCCAGTTGGACCTGTGTCTAATATGAATATTTACAGAAAATCTCTGCTGTCCTTTTTTGCAGATTCACGATGTGTAAGAGTTAAAGGTTGAAGCTGTGATCATTCCTGTTCCCAGGTACTTGTTGCCCTTGATTATAACTGGGAGCCTTGAGTGGGGGGTTTTCCTGAAGTCGATGGCCATTTCTTTACTTTTATGAATATATGAAGAAGTTGTCACACCACTCCACCAAAGTAGCTCACAGCTGGCTCATGATCTCCACCCAACAAGCTCAACCACGAGCACCAGAAGCACTTACCTGCTGAACTTCCTGGTTCACCCTCAGGGATCCATGGGTTGGTGCTAACCCTATCTAACCAGTTTTGATGGGTTGGTGCTAACCCTATCCAACCAGTTTTCATGTGTTGGTGCTAACCCTATTTAACCAGATTTGATGGGTTAGGGCTAATGTGAGGTTCACTATAAGTAATACTCTTTATAGCCTACTATATATAGCATACTTTTTATTGGTTGTTGGTTTGCATGGGTATAATGATAATAAAGTACCTGTGTGCCGGTCGGCGTTATTGATTGTAGCACTATAATTTATAGTTTACATAATTTATAGTTGAAGTATAATTTATAGTTGCCAACGTAAACCAGGGCTGAGGGTGGATAGTCTCTTTCACTTAGGAAGGTTCCTAACAGAGTAAAATGACCCGGACGTATCTAAGTGGTAGCCATGATGAGAGCTGTTCAATTCTCCTGATGCTCATTTGTTCTGATGTATTGGGTTTGTTTTATCTAGTGCTCACCGCGTGGATTTGGAAATAAATGCCTGTTAGCATACGTTAGAAGGTATGTAGTTCTATCTATGGTGTATAGGGCTGGTGCATCACAACGTCCCACTGCAATGACCAATGTTAGTTATTCTGTTTGTAGTAATGTTTCTTTTGGTCGTTCATTTTCAGTGAATCATGGAATGATTGGTCATTATAGGGAGAGCTTGTGTTTGACACTGCCACGGTGCTTCAGATGTGAGATGCGATCAGGAGGCTGCTATGAAGATACCATTGGGGAAAATACAGACGGATGGCCAGAATCATCAGAATGATGTCATAGTGGAGGGGACCCACAGCCTCTGTGCCACCAAGCTGTGCAGAACAAAGCCTCTGAAGTCCATCGATGTCAAGGGGCCGTTCACTCGGGGGTCTGCAATTAATGAGAGGCCTGGATCTGCTGGGCTCCTTCACCACAGGGTTAGTGATGTGACATCAGTCTGATGTGAAGGCATGGCTTCAAATCACCTGCACACAGCAGAACTTCAGGCACTCTTGACAAAGGGGTTGAATAGGCCTTGAATAGGCTGTGTTGTATATCAGGCTGTAGCTTATATAAAGGACTGCCTCGATTCATTCAGTACAACATGCCACCACAGGGTGGCACACGATGTTAGAAATTAGTATGTAATTCATGATTGTGAATTCACAAAATACTCAATCTACCCTTAAACTGCATCCTCTTCATTATTTATAACTTTGCAAAACAAAGTATATTTACACACAAAGTCGAGTGGCTGGGCATACATTAAGAATATGAAGAAAGATTATATTAACTCCAAGCCATTTAGTAACCCAATAACCAGATTGATAGAGATAATGTTACCTTGCCTGGCATTGATTGAAGCTGATTAAGACTGATTGCCTATCCAACAACAAGCGAGGTGGTCAAGATGTATGTATTTATTCATGGAAAGTAGGTTAGCTATTGCAGATCTTTTCATGTATCTCTTACTTCCCGGTATTTATTCTATATTAAAATTATAAATCTATCACCAAAAACCTCTCTGTACTCGGACTGTACATTTACATTTAGGGCATTTAGCAGATGCTTTTATCCAAAGCGACTTACAATAAGTACATTTGTCAGAAGAAGGTGAAACATTTCATTGCTGTTAATACAGTAAGCAAGTCACCAGAACAAGTTTCAAGCATTCCAATTGCTAGGACCATTGCTAGTATACAACATATCTGGCTAAGTGCTTATGATGCAAGCACTGAAACTATTTAGAAAGAAGAGAAACCTCCCAGACATGGGTAGAGGAGCCAAATGTGCTGAAGTAAAAATGTTACTTTAAAATAATAATAATCAATACTGATTACTGGTTATTAACCTTTAACCAATAAGAATAAACTGGACTGGAACCAGATCAAAGACAGGACGCCGTAAGAGTCACAGTGTAGACCATGACCTAGCACAGGCCTTCATTATGAAACCAGTGAGCTGACCTGACCATGCTGAGATTCACCTTTGTGTTTCTCAATAAATATCAGTCTGGCCTCTGATGGGCAGCAATTTATTACAAAATTTGTCTGCAGACATTGTTGTTCAAAA
This sequence comes from Phycis chesteri, assembly GCA_027123565.1. Taxonomy (NCBI): domain Eukaryota; kingdom Metazoa; phylum Chordata; class Actinopteri; order Gadiformes; family Phycidae; genus Phycis; species Phycis chesteri. Next base: position 8,556 of record JAOPJK010130823.1, read on the forward strand.
AACCTCAGCCAATCAATGGCGCTGGTGAAGTTACTGAATCTGGTTGGAAGTAAAAAACATATTGTTATCTGAGAAAAGCCTTCTGTGCAGATTGTAACGTTGTTATTCGAGGATCAACACACTTTTGATTGCTACATTTTCCTTAATACGACTGACATTCGCTCCCCGGTGCTGAAGGGTTCTGGTGTTTTGACATTTTTGGAAAATACCTTCAACGGGGTCGAAGCCCGACTGATTTCCAGAGATAACCAGAATGTGAACTTGAGAGATAGGGATGGCCTCGAGGTCTAGGCAGCTATTAACAAACTAAATAAGTGAATCCCTGCCATCCCCTGTGAGAGGAGCAGACTGCTGCCCAGGTTCCACCAGCCAGCAGACCTGCAGCATGTTCTCCTCCAGGCTTGAAGGCAGAAGTATCCGTTTCTGAATGCATGGTCCTTCGAAAAGACTGGAAATGTATAATAATAGACTCAATTAATCCTAATTAATTGCACATTAATTTATAATCATTCTTGTCTTCCTGCTCGTCTACAGACTAACACTAACAGAATAGTAACTTGTCAACTTTTCTTTTGATAAATACATTACGAGTATCTCCCACCACCCAATGTGACTCATATTTAACCACTATCAAATGTCTAGCAAATCCAACACCTCAATACAGTAGTAACACTTTGTGAGCCATAACTGTTATGCTTGTTGTAAGCCATTCCAGTACAGCTCGCTGCCAAGGCGCTGTGCCAACACTGAAACTTCCCCCAGAACAGTCCCTCGGTGAACGGCCATTTTAGGAAGGGGAAAACAGACAGGATGTAGTATCCTATTACTGTCTCCTCTGATCACAGATCCCATACTCAAAAGACTGAGGGTTTAGAGTCATCCTCGGTAAAGTAACGCCCACACACCTGGAAAAAAAAAACATTTTGGTGAGTTCTGAGTCAACTCTTAATGCGGCATTTTTCTCAATAGCCAACCATTTTCTACCCTTTTCTAACCCAGACTTAGGGGAGAGGAGGTTATGAGGCCTGGAGGCTTAGGGGAGAGGAGGTTGACAGGAGAAGGGTCTGGAGGTCTAGAGAAGGGTCTGGAGGTTTAGAGAAGGGTCTGGAGGTCTAGAGAAGGGTCTGGAGGTTTAGAGAAGGGTCTAGGGTTAGGGTTAGAGTTAGGGTTAGGGTTAGGGTCAGGGGTTAGGTTAGGGTTAGGGTTAGCCACAATGGGGGCCTTTTCAGTGTCACCTGACATTTTGAATGCCCCCTTCTGGCACCCCCACTGAATATGCTCTGCATGCACCAGGGATGGTGACTGCTGGTTGAGATGCCTGGTAGTAAGAAGGGACCAGGAGACCTGACATGACCTGGTGCAAAGTCAGACAGAAAACCATCTCCCTGTTGTACAGCCAGATTCCATTCACATCCTTCTTGAATGTTGGTGGAGAAGCTGTTTTAACAATACTATCATGGGTTTCATATGTGGTCCCAGTCTTTCCTGGATTCATTAGCATCCATGCATCAACCACTGAATTGACCTGTTTCTTGCATGGCCCATTAACACAGCTGGTAACGGCCTCCAACAGATGTAGCCTGTGTTAGCAGTGAGGTGGAAAGGACTTCATCATCATACCCGCCTCCCTACAAGAGTTGCTGGCTTTGATTGACAGCTTGGAGCTGGGATCGTCCACGGAGGGTGTTTGTCGACTTTTGTCATTTGCCATTTCACTGCGATTCATGGAAACAGTGTTCTCTCAGTCTGTCCTTATTGGGTTATTGGCTACATATATTTAAGCTTGCATTTATGTGTGAATCTAGTGGTTTATCAAAAGCGGTAGGCCTATATTTCAATTCAAATCACGTGGCTCCCATAAATAGTCGTTTCTAGAATCGATCGGTCGACAGAACGACAACAATCCAAATCCGATCTAGCTCATGAAGTGCTCGATCAGCATTGGGCTTCAATCCTCAATCAAGCGGTTGATCAGTCCAAGCCATCGGCCCGAGGTCGGGTCCCCAGAGCCACAGAACCCCCCCGCCCCCGGTCACCAGGGCGCTGCGCCACAGGGGGTCCACACTGACGTCTCCTCTGCAGCCGCACGGAGAGAACGGAGCCCATCATCTGACATCACAGCACCCTGTCTGTCTCCCGCAGAGCCGTCGGGGTGCGTACCGAGGAGCATCGTGCAGCAGCAGCAGCAGCAGCAGCAGCAGCAACAGCAGCAGCAGCATCATGGTTCAGGGGCTGCAGGCTCCGCTCTCACGCGTCCGCCCGGCGACTCTTTGATTTTGCTGGTGTTTTTATCTGTGGTGGAAGATTTTCTTTCCGTCCCCTTCCTGCTGAAACATCTCCCCGTCTGTTGGAATAATGTGGAACTCGCATGACACTGTTGGATTTGCCGTCTTCGCCAGTTTCTGTTTCCAGATTGGATTCTCATTTGAAGGTAAGAAGTGAGCTGAATAAAGATGATGACGACGCCTGGACACGATGTTACAAGTGCAGAGCATCTTTTTAAGATTAAAAGATAGAGATGCTTGACAGCGAAGGATGTGCTTCCAGATGGAGACCACAAATAAACGCTCACCGTAGTGGTGACCATTTGGCTTGTCTGGTAGAAAAACGCAACTGGTGTTGTTTGAAGGGAACTCGGTGTGATTTTGGTCAAATCAAACGTAGCCCACCATCGCTGCTGGACCGACCACCGTGTAAGCAGCTGCCCTAGACATGAATCGCTGAAGACATTTGTTTGAAAGGTGATTAATAGGAGTCGACTGTGTGCCATTAAGACGGTGGTAGACCGAGAGGTTCAGCACCACGAACAGCTGCAGACGGTGTCTCCGCAGCCTCCTTTCATGCAGCAAATCTTCTGCATTTAGATTAAATAACATGCATGCTTCACATCTATCTCTGGATTGTTTCATTGATTTTTACTAATGTTGTGTCAAGGAATATGCGGCGACGTTATCTATAAACGAGAAACGTGTATTTCAAAGTAATCATTTGTTTGATTACTTTTAATTGGCTAAAATGTTTTTAAGACTAAACTCACAGAATATGTAGAACATACTCAAATATGACACAGCAATATCTAGAACAAGAGAATACCTAACATTGAAATAGAATAGGACTTTTAAGAATAGAACTTCCACCATCAACCTATTCCTAATATGCATTAAGGATCCTTCTCATTCTTAAGGTGGGCTGCTGATAACAAATGAATATGTGAACACCAAACCGAGGCCATCTCCTTCACTGAGTTTGCCCTCTTGCCCCCCACCTTCTACAGGGCAGTTTACAGATCTTCCTTCCAACACGACAGCCTTGGAAGGGCAAAACATCGAGATGGCCTGTGCCTTCCAGAGCGGGACAGCATCCGTGTACCTGGAGATCCAGTGGTGGTTCATCCGAGCGCCAGTGTCTTCAGACAGCATGGAGGACATTCATGCAGAAGAGGTATTGCTGGCATTGAACAGTTTTTTTTGCTGTTCATCTGTTATCCATGTTTTCCTCTTGCAAAACCTTCCACTGAACATTTAAGACACATTACACCACGGCAAGTGTCACACTGCATTCTCAGGCTTTTGAAGGGTTAGTACACTCAGAAGGCTGTGATAGACAGCAGTACTGTCCGCAGTGCTGGATTGATGGATATTTGTGATCTGATGAAGATGATGACACATGCAGCTGGAAGTCTGAATATGAAGCCCTGCTCTTTCCGTGTGTGTGATAGACCAAACAGGCATATATTAGGAACAGAAATGATATATCCATATCTGAGACGTCCACTTGAACAAGCCGTGATCACCATGCTATTGTTGTCAGCAGCACACACGTCACTGTGTTCCTCTGGATCTGATGTGTGATGAACAGCTGCTGGACCGTGTGAGTCACACAGTCGCCTCGGTTCTTGTATGAAGGATTATCTGGAATGTGATTTTGTGTGGACCAAATGTCATGTGATACATTCAAACATGAAGACTGAGAGAGGAAATGAGTGTCAGTAGAGGGTTCACAGTTGTGTTAAGGTTCCTGGTGTGCCATACTGTCCTACCTTTAAGTTGCAGTACATAGTCCACTAATTCATGTATTTAAATCAAAGAAATAGAATAGGACTAAATCAAAGAAATTAATGAACAGTTGAAGTTATACAAAGTAAAATATATACTGTATATATACAGTATATTTTATGAAGTTAGACTTGACTGGACTGACTTTTAGACTGGATCATTTGGTATTACTATAAATATGAAAAAAAGTAAATCTACAGAAAGTCGCCTCCCCATTGAGTCTGATTTAGGTGACAGCATTTTAACAACAAGTGATTCTTGATATTCTTCAAGGCTACTTAATGCACATCTGATTGAATATACATAGTTGCATTTTATTGCTATCTCTCCTGAACATTTCAGTCCCATAATGAAGTATAACATGTTGTTGTTTGAAATGTGCAGATTTGAATTTTGTATTTATGCCAAAAATGAGATACAATTATTCGTGGCCCTAGTGAGTGTGGCTGATCTGGAACTGATCCTACAGTAGGAGAACCACAAGGAACCACTAGAACTCAATTAGGACGACCATTCCAATTCACGTTGGATCGAACTCTGTGAACTGGAATGACCCTGAAGCCTGACATGGAAAAGGTCCTGCTGATGGATGTGGAGACACCATCAAGAACATTGCAGACTCACAGGTGGCCAGAGGGGGAGATATTCTGACAGCTAAAGCCTTATGTGACCTACTCCTACTTACCAAAGTGGAAGTATTCTATGTAGGAAGAACAGATTGTTCGAGCACACTTCTGTTGAACGGCTCAAAGGTATACCATCAAAGGTACACTGAGCACTCACTGGTTCTAAGAAATACAATCTATTATTGAGTACAGAGTTGCTTCTGTAGGAAAACTGTCTGGCGCTGATTCCATCTACGGCAAACATCGCAACACGAGTGCAGCCTTGCAGAGACATGAGAACACCTGCTCCACAGTTCCAGATGATGGGCAGATAGCTCTGTGGCCTGGACATGGAGGCGCTGTCCGGTTGATGATAACACTGAAGACCTTGTTGGAAATGTTGTGACATGCAGTCTGATAACAAGGCAAAACCTGAGCAGAAAATAAACTATATTACTATATTATATTAGATATAAAGATTGCATCAATAGCTTTTCTCTGCAGTCTCAAATAGCGCTGTTTGGGAAGCGCCACATGGCTGCTGTGGATGAAGTCAGCATCAATACTGCTCCTGACAGTTTGATCTGGAGGGTAAGCTCATGGCTCCAATGGAAGAGGGACTGAGACGGGCCCCGGAGGCTGTCCTCCAAGGACATCTGATTGAATGCTGTGCACAATCTGATTGGTTCAAACCGATCCAATCAGGTGCAAAGTAAGCTTGACTCCACAT
>JAOPJK010131534.1:0-14423 GCA_027123565.1 Phycis chesteri
ACTTTTTCCGTCAGTGACTGACGCTAAAGTGCCCTTACCGACAGTCGCTATTTGACGTTCTGGGAGTGAGACTGTGTAGTACCGGCGCAGCACTCACAGCTTTGGGGATGGGGACGTCCAGCAGTGTGCCATGGGGCGCGCGGACCACCAGGAGGGTGTTACCTGGTGAAACACATTGACGAGATTAAAGTGAAGAAAACAACAGCCGAGTCACCGCGGCAATAATATGTTGGTGGGTTTTGTAAAGATTCCTCTTCTGAGAGGACATTTGTTTTAATGATGGATTCAATCGAGAAAAGAGAAAAATGATAATACCATTGAAACAGTTGCAGATATCTTCATGGTGAACATATGCAAGAGTTGGTATAAGTTAAGGTGCATTTGAAATACCATATAAAGCCATAAATACGACATAGCATTTTTTTTCCAAAGATATGATGTTTACATATATATAATTATTATTATTATTTTACAAGGACATGGGAAACTCGACTTGACTTACATTACAAAGATATGTTATATGTTAACATGTGAAACTGCATATAGGAGAGGGCTTCACTGTGAGACACCACCATTGACATGGGACAAGGATATGAGAAGTTATCAGAGTCTTCTGTGGTGTTCTTGATGCTCTGCTGCACCCACACCTTCTGCTGGTCCAATGCAGTCTCTTTGTGCTCCAGGTCTTCCAGTTCAGACTTCAACACCATAAGCCTGTTGTCATCATGCGGACTTCCCGACATCCCTACACCCCTGGGTCACACACACGGCCACAAAGACACAGACACACACACACACACACACACACACGCACACGCACACGCACACGAGATATCACAGTGATGCACCCACATGCAGAGACGTGAAGGATGAGGTGAAGACCTACGTCCACTGCACGCTGTTCTTGGACGTCTTCTCGATCAGACCGATGCCCTCCAACACGTTGGTGATGTCATATATGCGTCTCTTCTGTTTAACAGCCAAGTGGTCCGCAGCCTACAGACAACCAATATAAACAGATGACACATGACTGAAGCACTTTGTAAATACTATCTATACACGATATAGAAATAACATATGAGCTGTGTATCTTAAGGTTTAACAGAAAACGTATGCCTGGGGGACTCACGTCTTTGAGGTTGACCACACCATCTTTCGCCTCCTGCAGTAACGTGACAAACTTGATGGTCAGAAGCCCGAGGCTCCTCTCGCTTCTCACAGTGGAGTTTGAAGTAATTGCCTCCATGTACTCGTAGTCCATGCTGTGTTATACAGACCTCTCCGGTTTATGTACACAATGAAGTGGAGCCCGGGGGTCTCTCACCGTCAGCTGCGCCCCTTTCTGTCAATGCAAGTTTCAAAACTTTGTCTCAGGAAGAAACTTCTGCGTTCAAAACCAACACAGCCGACGCTGAGACCCTGAACTCGGTCGGAGTTAAAGATATTTAACTCCTCTAGCTCTGCTCCCTGGAGGTGTCCGCTAAATCCTGCTGATGACAGTCTGTGTGAGTTTAAAGATGTGCTGGAAATCTAAAATATTTTAAAACTCGCTCCATTATCTTGACTCTTTCTCGTTTACGGAAGAAGCGCGCAAGAAAACAACTCGTTTCTCCGGTCGAAGGTTTTTTTGTCGCCTTCACAATAAAAGTTCCCTGCGCAATAACATGAACTAACTGACGTTGTAAATAACACTGAACGCCACCTAACACTAAACCCGTGTGTTATTAGTTGGTAGATGTCTGGATGTGACACACCAAGGTATAAAACTCAACATTGAATGGGCATATACATTGAGCTTCATTAATTTGCCTGCGGTAAAGAAATAACCCAATAATAATAACAACCCAAGTGGCGCATAAAGGCGTACATCGTAATTGATTTTTTTTTTTTTAAATACATATTTGATCAATGAGTTATCTCATCGTCTTTTCCTCTTTGAGTCACGTCTTGAGGTGACACATTATTATTGTAAAGTTGTGGACTAGTCTGTGTACTTATGCTTATACTATATATACTACTTATACTTAAACTATTATAACTACATGTGTGTGTATTTGACACAGCTGTGGCTTGTTTAAAAAAGAAGACTTCCGCTTTTATGAGTGATTTATTTCAGGTGTTTAGTCTGTTCCTCACGTGATGCAGTGATTCCAGGGGTCACATGACTGCTGAGTTGTGTTATTTTGCAGCGCACTGTCATGTGTCCATGCAGGAAGTAGCGGACCTCACCTCACCTCAGCCGGACGACCGCTTCTTTGTTGTTTCTTTATGTTCAACACTAAATTATCCACCCGAAGAGTCACGATGTTAACCCGACGTCTGGGGACGTGCGTGTTGGTGTTGTTCTGCAGTGTCGGCACCCTGGCGCAGTACGCTCCCGATGAAGTGAAGGTCCTGCCCGGTATGGCTTTTAAAGCCAACTATGGACAGTGGTCGGGTTACCTTAAGGCTGGCCCAGGGACATACCTGCATTATTGGTGAGGAGACTTCACCGAACCGAGCTTCTGCTGATGCCATGGCGGGTTGCATTTTCATGATTCTCCAATATGATTTAAAGATGATGCTGTTTTTGGGTTTCTTGGTTTCTTGCAACCATGTTGGTCGGTGACTACTTAGGTTGCACTGCATGTTCCATTGCATCCTTCTCTGCGTAGATAACATGGGGTCTGGCGTGATATATTCCCGGTGAAGATGTGCAATATGCACCTCGATACATGCGCTGTTTGCTGTGTTTTTCTAGGTTCGTCACCTCCCAGAGGGACCCCCTCAAGGATCCTTTAGTTCTTTGGCTAAACGGGGGCCCGGGCTGTAGTTCACTGGATGGATTCCTGTCTGAAAATGGCCCCTTTCACGTACGTGCTTGTTGTGGAGGGTGGGTGGGCCGACCATGGCTATAAAATGAAAGATCACCATGAATTGATTTGGGTTTTGCTTCTTAGGTACACGACGATGGACACACACTTTACGACAACGAGTTCAGTTGGAACAAGATCGCCAACGTGCTGTATCTTGAAGCTCCTGCAGGGGTGGGCTACTCTTATTCTGATGACAAGAACTACAACACCAGTGATGACCAGGTGAGTGTTATTAAAATGCCTGATTTGACTCGTTCTCACCAGAGCAGCTAATGCATCTGGCGGAGTAGTGAACGATATTAATTTGTGCTGCATCTTTTTAGGTCGCTGACAACAATTACCTAGCTCTGCAGAGTTTCTTTGTGAAGTTCCCACACTTCACTGAGAACGAGTTTTACATCATCGGAGAGAGTTATGGTGGCATCTACGCTCCAACCCTCAGTTACCGTGTGGCAAGCGGAACGGCAAAAATCAACTTCAAGGTGTGTGTGTGCGTGTGCATGTGCGTGCGTGCATGTGTGTGTGTGTTGAGAAATTGCTTGAGTTTTACTTCCATGTTCTCCTTTTTATAGGGCTTTGCTGTCGGAAATGGTCTCAGCAGCTACGCTCTCAATGACCAGTCACTGATCTATTTTGGTTACTATCACGGCCTGTTTGGAGAAGAGTAAGTGGGGGGTAAAAATGCCTTCTCTGCAGTAGCTAAGCATTTGCATATGAGATCAGAGTGCACTTTGGAACAGCAGTGTTTTAAGACTTCATCATCAAAGTTGAATAGTTTTAGTCAGTCAACCCTGTCTCATGATAAAATGTGCAATCTTTTTTCAATGTGGAGTTTGTGGCAGGACCTGAACTCCAACTGTTGTGATGAGAAGGGCTGTAACTTCTACAACACGACCGTAGCGTCCTGCAACACCATGGTATGGACGCTCCACAGCACACCAGAACTATACTGTCACGTGTCAGTTGGATCCCATAACTGCAGCGATGTTATTGTAATGCCTCTACCTCATATCTCTCCACTTCAGGTGAAAATCGCCTTCAACATTGTGTATGACATCGGGCTGAATGAGTACGCACTTTACTTGGATTGTGCGGGCGGCATCGAATCCCACCAAGGCTACAAGAGGAGTATGAATAATCTCTTTAGAAATTACCGGGAGTCCTGGGCAAACCTCAAGGTATTTTTATTTTTTTTTCTACATTCCGTTTTTACTGTAGGACCTAATGCACGACTGAGACCAATTTTGTCTCTGGTTCAATCCAGTTTACAGATCAAAACCTGAACCAATAAAGCTTTCAAGGGCACAAATGCAGTAGCTTTTCAACATTCATTCTTTTAAACTACATGCAGGGTAAAGCAAGTAGGGATCGCTAGTTAACTTTGCAGTATTTGGCTGTTTTGCGTTCTTGACCTCATCCATCTGAACATGATCCTCCTTTACCGAACTGATGCTTGGATGTGTTCATTCTGAAGCGGATTTGGTTAGTTTACCAGGGTGGTACCAGGGTTGATCATAACGGAGATGTTGTCTTTTTGCAGGTTGCATCACCTGTGCGTGTGAACTTGAACGCTAGAGGTGTTCCCCCCTGCATCAACAGCACGGCTCAGAGGAACTGGCTGAACCGCCCCGATGTGAGAAAAGCTCTGCACATCGCAGACGTCGTGCCGGCCTGGGATCTGTGCAGGTATACAGTCGCAGGATGGCCTCCAGTGGCTCCAATGCTTGGCCTACCTGTACCGTTAGAAGGCTGCCTGACCCCTAGCGCCTCCTAAAGGACGTGACGTGTAGGCCGTGACCCACCTGTTTAGCCCCACCCCCTTTTTAAAAATGTATTTCTCTGAACAGCGACGTCGTTGGAGGAGGATACAACCGTAGCTACCCGACGATGAAGGACTTTTACCTGAAGTTGCTGTCCATGGGTGTCCGAGCGCTGGTCTACAATGGTGACACTGACATGGCCTGTAACTTCCTGGGGGACCAGTGGTTTGTGGAAGACCTTGGCATTCAGGTAAAGGGGTTTTGTCCCGGGGAAAGTAGAGGGCGATCCCAGAGTTTTTGGAGTTGGGGGGAAAAAAAACACATTCTTGTATGTCTTGCCCATAGGCAACCACAAAGTACCAAAGCTGGAGATATGATGACCAGGTAGCTGGTTTCTATCAACAGTTTGGTAATATTACCTTCCTTACGGTCAAGGTAAGCGTCATGTTGGTAGCCACATTCACAACGGCATGCATTCTCAATGACGTTCGTTAGCTGTGACTATTTGTACCCCCCAGAAGGTTGACCATGTTGTGTTGCAGGGTGCTGGACACATGGTACCGCAGTGGGCTCCCGGCCCAGCATTCCACATGTTCCAGTCCTTCATAACGTCAGGCTCGTACTAGACCTGACGTGGAAGCCATTTGCAGTGTTGGGATGTTCTCGGGGAAGGTCAATTGAGGCCTGGAACATCGATCAAGGACGATGGTCTGACCTCGTGAACCTGCCGCCTTGTCATTATAGGACTTTGTAGGGATGGTGTTTCGAGGCAATTTGTCCTCTTGGCATTTATTTTTTTCTTTTTTCTGACGGGTCAAATATCATACTGCACTTTTTCTGGGGGGGGGGGGGGTATTGTACAATATTGCTTTTTGAATAAACTTCAAACTACATACCATTTGTGAATTTTATTGTGATGCCACATTTTTCATAAAATGTGAAGATAATATTGTCATTATTGGTGTCATCATTGGACACTAAATCATTCCTTGGACCAGTTAGTTTATTGGCAATGATTTACAAGGCATGGAATTGATTAAATAAAATTGCTTTGCACGTGTACCAAGGAATGTTTGCAGGATAAGCACTGCAGACATGTATACATTTATCACCATGAATAACTTGGATTTTTATTCCATAAACAAATTAAGCTTCTTAACATCACAACTTACATTTCAAGTTTTTCACTTGTCCTCACTGCAATTGAGTAGTTTTCAAGTCAAACAATTTGCACCGAAAGTAAACGTAATTTCTGTGCCAACAGAATCCGCAATTTCATTCAAACATTGATTATTTACATAATTCACAATGACATGTACAAAAAGGCATTTCGTCTCCACACTGGCGTGCTGACCGAAGATAACCGAGGACCCCGAGAATGCTGGGCTCAGGAAAAGTAGTGGACAGTTTCTTCGGCCTCATCGCCGTGCAGCTCTTCCTCACAAGGGATGAACATGCTTAATAGCCACGAGGTCTGAATGGTGCAACATAATCTTGTTGGCCTTGATTGTGTCGTCACTCACTCTTTTCCAATGGACAAACATACGTGCACGCTGTCCGTACTGCACGTGCACCAAAAAATTTAACAAAAAGTGCCTGGCAACTTAACGCTATTATGTGCGATATACTTGGAACATATACTGACCATAGATCCCTTTATATCAAGATCCCTTAGTATTCCTAAGTTTCAACTGATGGCAGTGGCAGTCACTGCCCACGTAAAATAACAGACACCATTTTCCTGTAGATTGCACAGATTACGATATAAATATTAAAACCCAGAAAAAACATACATAAAAAAAAAGTGTTTGTCTCACGACTTGTAATCATGTCTTTTCTGTCCTTCAAAATCAAACGGCGTTCACAGAGGCTTTCCAGGTGTCACCGCCTGGGCCCCCAGGAGTCGCCTCGCCGCTGAACAGTCCATAAAAACAACCACCTCACGCCCGGAGTCTGCTGGCCTCCGGGGGTCAAACCGTAGAAAAGGAATGCGTCCGGCCTTAGCTGATGACATCCTGGTAGACGGAGTTTGACGTTGTCAGCCCGAAGACAAACGCCCCGACGGTAACCATGACGACGCCGTAGACCACCAGCGCATGCCAGCTGTACGAGAGACAAGCGGGTGGGGGGGGGGGAACAAAAAGATGACTAACTTGGCACTTAGTCAGAGATGTTGTATACTAGCAATGTATCGTATTGTAAGTCACTTTGGATAAAAGCGTCTGCTAAATGCCCTAAATGTAAATGTGAATGTAGAACCAAACACGTCGCGGAATCACAACGGCAAACACAAGAGTGAGACGTGAGCGTTTACCTGGCGGATCGGTTGTCACTCTCAGAAAGCTTGGCACGAATCAAACACAGACCTGGGGGGAGCAGGGGGGGAACACGTTACCACATGACATCATCACACAGACAGCTACACCCGCCGCGGTTCCCCCACGGGCCACATCACCCACGGGGGGGGGGGTACCTGGGAAGACGAAGATGAAGCAGGCGGCCAGTCCTCCGATGAGGGAGATGACCTTGCCGATGTCCGGGATGAAGAGGGCGAGGGCGAGCGTGGTGGAGAACCACGCCACCGTCTGCAGGATCCGGCGCCGCCGCTCCCGCAGCACACACAAGTCCACCTGCTCGCCGCTGAAGCGCAGCCACAGCCCCTCAATGACGGCCCTGCAACCACGGGGGGGGGGGCAGGAGCTCAGTAAGGACCGACTGCCATGAGCTGTTCTGCACAGGGACGCTGTGCGCTCGTTGAATTCAGTTTAACGCAGAGGCCAACAGCTCAACGACGGACGGGCACATTCCTTAACACTACGCGCCCCGATGCCTGTTCACACGACGCAGCCGAGCCAGAATCCCTACCTGCCACAGAAGTGCAGAATTGGATACGAGGTGATGACACAGACGACAATGAACGCCCTTGCGATCGCTATGGCGATGTCATCGGAAGGGTAGGACATCAACACGTCTTGCTTGACCTTGGACCCAAACGTCAGGAAGCCGCAGACGCCTGCAGCAGAAGAACATCATGTGTGCGACCATTAATAACAACTGACACCTGTGGGCCGGCAGAATGAGGCTACAGCTGCCATCCGTCCTCGGTGACCTCTCCACTGCCCAGGAGCAAACATTAGCAACCTGGAGTCGGCATGGAATGGGCAAGACGCACTGTTTTTAGATAATAAGAGTGGGACACTTGAGTAAAGTACATTAAAGTAGTAACAAGCTAATCAAATTAAAAACACATCGTTAGGACTTCAACACGGGGCGAGACACTGGTTGTTTGTAGAAGAGACAGCCTTACATAAACCAAGATGAAATGTTTCCATCTACACATGGATCATCGTCACACCGACACACAATACAAAAGAACCAAATACCAATGACACCACACTACTTTATGTCCAGGCACTACTGGGAGGCAGTGTGGGGCCGCCCTACCGGTTCCTGTGTACACGAAGAGGCAGATGATCATGCCCACGGTGACCACCACTCCCCATGGCTTCATCTGCTTCCGGCTCATGCTGTTGAACACTGGCACGCTGCTGACATGGCACTGCAACGTGAGGGGGCAGAGGGGCACAGAGACCAGGGCTACGTTACAGAGTGGAAGGACGTGTGCCTTTAGGACAGCAACCTAATAGAAAGCACGGAAAATCCAAGACTACTATAAATAGATCCTTAGAAATAATCAAGTAAAATGATATGCTCAATGGGTTTTACCCATTCTCTCCAGCATCATCACTTCATCATCAGCACTTTAATTGCTGATGAACAAACCCACACACACACACACACACACACACACACACACACACACACACACACACACACACAGTCATGAAGACATACCTGGAAACCAAAGCATATTGTGGGCATGGCATTGAACACCGCAGTCCACGAAGATGCGCTGCAAGACAAACACACGATTAAGTGAAGCAAAGGGAGCAGAAGATTCAACTTCAACTGTCGTTCATCCCTCGGTGTCCATCCATCAGAGAAGCTTCAGTGTGTGTGCTGTGACCTTCAGGCCGACCCCGCAGGCCCAGAGGAGCGTACCTGGTTGGGACATCGGTCGGGGCGGAGTCCTCGCTCAGCATGAAGTACTTGACCATGACCACGACGGTGACATACCAGGTGCCCACCACGCTGAACGCACTACAGGCAGAACAAAGCCAGTCAGAAACACGGTCAGCGGTCACGTGACCCGACAACCAGCCATTCACAAATGTTACCGTAGTTTCGGCAGTGGGGACCGACAGTCTCCGCGGGGTTACTCGTGCAAGAGGCGGAGCCTACCTGGCATACTTCTGGAAGCCGATCTCTTTGGGGATGGACAGCGGGAGGATGATGAGGACCGCGGTCACACATATGATGAATTTGCGATCCAGATACCAGGGGACCGGCCCGGTCTGATGGACCACTGCAGCCATCACTAGAGGAGAAAAAAGCAAACCCTTTGTCAGAATGATCCTTAAACATCCTGATGCAATTCAATTCTCATAACTCAATTGTCAATAATGGAGGAATGTAATTTGTGTGCTGATAGGGATTGCCTCACACAGTGAGGGTTGGACACACAGCGACCCCACTCAATTGATCTGATTGGGAGTTTTTTTTAGATAAACACCAAAGGTAGTGACCTCCTTCTAGATAGCCATTATTGATTAAGGCTACAAAAGCTTTTATGATGTCAGGCAACGTAAGAGCATCTGCTTATCCATTTCCTCCAAACGGACGAAGGGAGGAGTCAATGCAGACGAATGGAAAGCGTTCTACACGGTCAGCATTTCTGAAGACAAGCCAGTCCGTGAGTCACTTACAAGACTGACTTGTAAAGATGTAGAGAACACACAGTTTTGCCATTTGCCCTTTGGACACTTTTACAACATACTAGGACAACTACCAAATACAGCCCTTATGTAATTCAAGGAAAGCTTTGTTTTTAAATAAATTAACAAATGATTATGAAAACCAAAATCAAATCAAGGACTTTAGGAGGACTTTAGGAGGAGGTTAAGGAGGTAAAAAAACGACCATTGGAGACTGCAGCGATGCTACGAGACACCGTTGCTTGCGAGGGACGGCCTGTCACTCACCTGACCCCCTCAAACACTGCTAAGCACACAAAGGACTCACGGCATTCCAGCTGGTCTCCGATGACGATGAAGAAAGCAATGCAGGTGCCGAACGTATAGACAGCGATGGAAACCTCACACAAGACCCCCATGAACCTGCCACAGGACGCCCGGACCACCTCTTGGTACGTGCCCTCGTTGCTGACCTGGTGAAAGCACAGTGGGGGCGCAAATGAGATCTGCTTTCAGGACTCTGAAGAGTTCTATATGAGGCAAATCATTTCATTTGAGATCATATTCACAACCTGATGTCATTGGCTTTGAAGACAAGGATGACATGGTATTTGCTGACTTTGTGTAGCAGCCTTTAGAATGACCAAACACACATACACAAAGAACAAAGGACAAAGGACCCGACTGATCAATAGGTCTAGAGCCGTGAACTCACTCTGGACCAATGAGGTCGGGATAAAACCCAGATACTAACCTGTGAGCAGTAACCCAGGATCACCAGTCCACTGATAATGAAGATCAGCATAAACTTCAAATGAAAAGGAAAACAGGAAGCATTACTTTATAGTTCCACTTGTGTACTTTAACATCCTGATTAGACAAATTGTGGTGTTGGTAAAGCAATTTTTTTAAGCAATAAACTTGCATACATAAGTTGGTTGAACAATCACAGTGTAAAACTGCGTATAATGAGGAGACATACTACACTCAATACTAAACACGTGAGAATCCTTCACATGAAACTAAACTCAAATATTGAGTTCTTCAAAAGCCAGTATTCAATTCCGTCTCAATTCAATTATTTGAATGTCAGGCCAAAGCAAAACTAGCCTTGTGACAAGAGATTTATTGAGATTGTATACAGAGGCTGTGTGTGTCAACCAATTCAAACATAGTAATTATCGTAACTCTCTCTCTCTCTCTCTCTCTCTCCTCTCCTCTCTTCTCCTCTCTCTCTTTTTCCTCTCTCTCTTCTCCTCTCTCTTTTTCCTCTCTCTCTCTCTCCTCTCCTGTCTTCTCCTCTCGCTCTCTTCCCTCTCTTTTTCCTCTCTCTCTCTCTCTCTCTCTCTCTCCTCTCTTCTCTCTCTCTTTCCTCTCTCTCTCTTCTCTCTCTCTCTTTCCTCTCTCTCTCTCCTCTCTCTCTCTCCTCTCTCTCTCTCTCACCCCTCTCTCTCACCATTTGAAGCATCAGTCCTGCAATCACTCCCCCCGCCATGTTGAAGGCTGCGGGGAAGTTGAGCAGCCCGGCTCCCAGCGCTGCGTTGACCACGATGAAGATGGCTCCCATGGAGGACACTCCTGAGCTCCTCCTCCTCTCCGACTCCAGCTGGCGGATGGACTCCACGCAGGGGCTCTGCAGCAGCCAGGCCCTCTCCCCAGACTCGTCACGGGAGCCTCCACCACAGGCCTCTGCGTCCGCGCTCAGCGCCATCGGTCCTGTTTGAGAACTTGCCTCAAAAGACCCAGTAAACGGCTCAACTTTGACCTCCAGGTACCCTGGAGTTCCCAGTCTGGGGCAGGGTGTGGTGGAAGGGGGGGGGGGGGCTGTATTCAACGATGCAAGGCCCACAGATCAAGATGTACGGCGTTCCCCCCAGGACCTGTTGGACCGAGAACACCTGTGATTCCAAGAGGGGCTTCTCTCCGGGTGGTAGGGTGGGCAGATTGAGCTGGACAGCTGAAATACACCGTGTTTTGCAATGAAGGACGTTGAATACTTCACTTTGGTGAAGCACCCTACAAAGAGGAAACCATGAGTCAAGGAAGAGTTGTAGGCCAACTATTCAAAAAAAAAAAAAAAGCTGACATTTGAATTCCCTCTGGCCACAGAAAGCTACTTCCAGACTGTCAAACGAGATGGTCATTCTTTATTCTTTCATTCTTTTTCGTTGGAGGGCACACATTTAGGACCCCCACTGAGTTAATTAATTAGTTATTAAACAAGTGAACAGTCATGTAAATACCCCATACGTTTACAATGCTAGTTGTAGATAATTCATGACCCATCACGGTAGACGAGCGGCTACAAACGTGTAGTAACCATCGGTAGTCACCATAAGTAGTCACCATAGGTAGTATAGGTAGTAGGTAGTAACCATCGGTAGTCACCAAAGGTAGTAACGACAGGTAGTCACCATAAGTAGTAACCACGGGTAGTCACCATAGGTCGGACACCCTAGTCAATAACCATAGGGCTGTAGGCAGGGCAATGTTAATGCTAGCTAACCGGTTAAACATATCAATAATATTCAAAACGACTCCATTGCACGCATTCATTTACGAGTGAATATCATTTACCTTCCCTGTGTTCTTTTGGTTTTCTTTCCGAAAACGAGAGTAGACGCGGAGGTCAGTGGTTCCTCTCCCTAGGAGTGCGGTCCATCGGCTGTCGGGCAGCTATAATACTGTGCGTCATGTGACGCGCGTCACGTGACTGGGTTCCAAGGGGCCGATGGTGTGGGACGGGACCGTCCCGTGGTGGAGCCCACCCATTTAATGTGTTTATGAGGGGCACCAATCACCATCCATGAAAAACCATCCCCATGAAGTGATTATGGGGATGCTTTTTCCATCCCCATAATCACTTCACTTCATAATATATGCCCATGGAAAAAGAAAAAAAAACACTGGGATAACACTGGGTTTTTTTTATAATGAATTTATTTGTTCAGAGTAAGATGCATGACCAATGCCCCATTGTTTGCCAACGGAATTGTCATCACTGCGGCCGAGTGTCCATTTTATGAACCATGTTTCCCCTCACATATTCCTCCACATCGCTAGTGGAGGACCATGTGTCTGTGTTCAGAAACAGAAAACTTGATCATATTCGTCTCCGTTAGGGTTCTGAAGGTAAACAAAACACTTTTCTCCCATCCCTGGTGTTTTGTATGCATGAAACATTTAAGGATATTTAAAATTAATCCGGTACTTCGGTATTCTGATCTATAAAAATCGTAAATGTGTGAGAAAAAGCTGACCATGCAATCTCAAACAGTAGATCAGAGAATATAATGGGTTTCGTTAGGGCATTTAGGGTGACTGACTGAAAAGCTGTCGTCTTGAAAGCAACTACATTGTAATGCTAAAAAGAACATTAAAGACTGCCAATTGCTATTACTCATTTCAATTGTGACAAAAAATGAGGACAGAATAAACAATTATCACACTTACTGAATGGTTGATTAGTTTAGATAAATAAGACATAGATTAGTCTGGCAGCGGATTGATTGATGGATTAAAGAGTTGTAAAATCAAGTTTCAAACATTGCCCACTGATAATTCAGCCTAAGGTATGTTTTCTAATCTAGAACCAAACATGTGCCTTATCTCCAATAAAGTGCTGCGATGCATCAACAAAATGGTCTGAAAACTAAAAACTTAATTCTCCACTTTGTGCACAGGACACGTCTATTGGCCCCACATTTTAACAATGTGCAGGATGGCCTCCTCCAGAAGTTGACTTTATTCTGTTGTGACGTCTGGATCCTGGGCCAGCAGTACATCATAAATAAAGTAGACACACAACGCCAGACGACAGCACCTTCTCAGTCAGCAGAAGGAGATTAGCATGTTGCTCGATCACCACCCAACGCCCGACAGTTTCCCATTCAGAAAGAACCAACAGTGAGAGGGCACCCGCAAATCATTAAACCGTTAACGACAACCATAGCCTTAGTGCAAGGGGCTGCAAACTGAAAACCTACCGAGGAGATACAACGTCTTCCAGAACTCTAAAACTCTTTAACTTTTTTAGTTGTTGCTCTTTCTCTAAACATGGAATGAAGGGACCAGAATGAGAATAGGACACATTTAGTTTTGTCTTCGTCAACGTCTCATATATATATGTATGTATATCCCCGCCGCTCTCCTGGGACGCGTGGCTCTACTTGGTGACCGTGTGGATGCCATGAGCGAGGTAACCGACGTTGCCAGATGTGACGCCCGCCATGGAAATCCTGCCGTCTTTGGTCATGTACACAGAGAACTCGCTGGTCAGACGCTCCACCTGGGAAACCAGAGGAAAAAATGTTGATCAGCGGCATTAGGTTACAACCTCCAGCTGTCCATTTGGTCCTGAGCACGAGGCCGAAATGCAATTACGTCGTTAAAAAGCCTGAGGACTCATCTTGGGACTGACACACACACGCACGCGGACACGCCGCTACGCGATAATGTATTGCATGGGAGTTGGCTTGGTTTGATGTTCCTGAGAAGGGGCTCTGGCAACGAAGGGCGGAGAGTAGCACAGTTTGCCCTCGGGACGAAAGCCCAAAGTGTTGTGCATCATCGGAACCCACATTAGGCAGATAACTGGTGAACCACGACACCAGAGGGTGGAATACTCATCCAACATGATCGTAGCAGTGTCTGTTTTGATGAGCTTGAGTGATTTGCATTATTTGGGGGCAAATCATGCGGGGAATCTAATCTCTCTCTCTGCCCAATACGGCGTGTGTGATGTGGCGAAACTTGATTACATCCTCAAGTCGTTGCTCTCCTTTATCTTGAGAAAAGTAGAGGATGTTTACCAGGAAGAAAACTGGTGAACGGTCAAACCACATTTTAGAGATCATTCTTCCTTCCCAAAATCAGCGATTGCCAAAGATCGAAACAACCATTTCCTGACCTTGATTCTCTGTGAAAATATTTTTACGAGCAAAGTAAATGCTCTTAATGTACCAACACATCGGGGATGTTTATATATATATATA
>JAOPJK010133377.1:0-14156 GCA_027123565.1 Phycis chesteri
CACACACACACACACACCCACACACACACACACACACACACGCACACACACACACACACACACACACACACACACACCCCACACACACACAAAGACAAAGGAACACAGGGACATTGTATGTAATAGAAAAATAGTGGCACCACATTTTATGAGGGATATTTATTGACGCATTGCTTATCTGAACAGTAGTTTGACTTAACCAGGTTAATTTATGTGATGTAAAACACAAAGGTAATTTGAGAGGTTATTTAATCAACACATGTTGCCTTTGAGTAGAAGTAAAAAATGTTTATATTTCACAAAGATGCTCTCCCTTAAGTGAACCTAGTGGCACCAGTTAATGTAGTTGTTAACAGCTAGAAGGGTGCTTCACACGCACAGGACCACAGTACATGTCATTGGTATTCACGTCAAAGTGTGAATAGCCATAATCTATATCTATCACGATCTATAAGGCTCAGGTAAGGCCTATTGGCATAGCCATTTCAAATAATGATTGAGCCTTGTGACGGAATTTGTCAATGTTGTTTTTACATTATAAACAACAACAACTGCAACAAACATACTTTCTGATTATTAAACATTATGTTCAGGGCTAGTCATGTTTTAAGCACTGTGGTTAACCATTGTAAAAAACATGTAATGCATTGACATCTCAGCTGAGTTTGGCAGACAGATGGCTTCTTCTTACAAAACATTTAAGAAACTCAATTCAACCTTTGGGACACTGTATAAACAGCATGACAGCAGGTCTCCGGAGTACAGTGGAGTTGAAGATAATCCAAATTGTTTTTCCATGGATGATTTACACTAGGAAATGTGATGTTCCAAACCCTGAAGCCACTTGAAGAAGCCTTATTCCTTGGGCCTACTCCTGACAGGATGTGGCTGTAGCTTGTGCATTGACTTGACTATTATTGCTTCATTATTGGCTATGAAGTGCGAGCCCTTTTGCAGTGTCCCCACTCCCAAGACACTCAAGACGCTTGATATGAAGGCGTACACCAATTGATATACACTTATTCATGTACTTTGAAGGACCCTCAAAGATCATCTCAAGTCATCTGAAATCAAGACATTTGTGTGAGAGCATACTAACCTTTTTGGGTTGGTACAGTTTCTGAAAGAGAAAAGGATCTTAAAAAAGACGTTTGTCTTTGTTCCGTCCCTCATTTCATGTAAGACACCCATCACCTTCCAACCCCATCCATACTCATGCCTCTACCTCTATACTGAAACAGTCACCACTTCACCCAATATCCCCGCCACACGTATCCACAGAGGAGGAGGGCTTCTTGTCCCGAGTCCTCCTGCAACATGTTTTTATTCATACAACCACAAGTGTGCGGTGCAGTGGTGATGTCATGCATTATGTATCACATTTCTCTCAGGCTAGCAGCCATCAGCCGATGG
Organism: Phycis chesteri; assembly: GCA_027123565.1. Taxonomy (NCBI): domain Eukaryota; kingdom Metazoa; phylum Chordata; class Actinopteri; order Gadiformes; family Phycidae; genus Phycis; species Phycis chesteri. Next base: position 1,414 of record JAOPJK010133377.1, read on the forward strand.
GTGGGAGGTGGTGCCCATAAGCTGCTCCAGCACGCCAGTCTCTCTGGCTCTGTCTCTGCCACTTGATCTCTCTTTTGCAAACTCAATATTCAAGGGGCTTTATTGTCACAGAAAACATACATTTACATTGCCAAAATACGGGGGTGGCAGTAGCTCAGTGGATAGAGCGGGTCTTCCACTAACCGGAGGGTTGGCAGTTCGACCGCCACCTCCAACTGTCGAAGTGTCCATGAGAAAGACACTGAACCCCACAAATGTATGACAAATGTACTGATTGTTAGTAGCTTTGGACAAAAGCATCTGCAAAATGCCCTAAAATGGCAATGTAAATGTAAAACACAACATAAATGACATGTTATACTACAAAATTGAGACTAGGCAACAGAATGACTGTGTTTACCCATCTCCGCCCAAGAGAGCTCTCACCAAGCTCCCCAGGAGGGATGCCAGCAGCACACTTCCTCCCAACATTGAGCATGTGCCAAAGGAGACACTCATGTCCTTCCATTTTTTGGCTATTCTTTGGCGTGTAGCAAACAGCATCTGTGTTTTGGTTTACATCCCCCACATAAAATCATTGGTGTGTGTACTTTTTGGGTGTCATGGTTTATGGGTGTGTGTGTGCTTTTCGTATTATGTGTGACATACTGTATATGTGCTTCTGTATGTGATTTGCTTATTGTGTGTGTGTGTGTGTGTGGATTCCCACTGGGTTAGCTTCACCCCTAAGATAAATAAGGATTATTCTAAATCAATTACCCAAATGCTAAGTTTAACTATCTAGAATTCACAACTAAGGTGTAATATATTATAACAATTATAACAATTCAGTACAACTTCATGACTTGAAGTTGATGACATGCAGTCTGATAGCAGAAGTGCTCAAGTCGGGGTGAACGGAGCGTTTCACTTTCTTTGGCTTCATATTTTTTTTGTCCACTCATGTTGCTTGAGGTGAGGATCTATAATCATGTAATTGGCAAACACAAACATAAACTGTAATAAAAACACAAACAAACTGTAATAAAAACACAAACAAACTGTAAAAATTCACTTCTTTAAAATCCCTTTCTGAAAGGGGGGATCTTCATCCACTTGCAGAAATTAGATTCTCTTTGGTAGAATGTCTCTGTAATGAAACTGGAAACAAGGCATAAATCCGCCCCTTGCAGTCCTGATTTCCGGCCCAGGCTCAGTGCTGTCTTCCCTCAGAAAGGACCTAACAGTAGGACTGCTGGATCCTATAAGCTTCATTTTAACCTTGACATACAATGGAAAAATAATGACATTGTTTTTGCTATTTTTGTTAATGTAGGATGTTCAGTCATGGTATATATGACCTTTTTTTACTCCAATACCCAGTATTGACATTTACCCAATCTCCAAGATAACATGTATTTGAACATTGCGTGGGAATGCTATGCAGGCATGTGTTTGCACACCTGTTGTATTCAATACCGACTCCTGTACTGCTGGACGGATTCAAGTCTTGATGCAGATGCAAATAGTTTGGATGGTAGATCTGATGGTTCTCCTTCACCTCCTCCTCTACCGTCTCCTCTCTACATGCAGGCGCAGAGGAGGTGCTGAGGCTGTCCAGGAACGGAAAGAGAGGTGTTTAGAGAAGGAGGAACCAGGTGGAGAGGGAAGACGGAGCGGCAGAGTCATTAAGAAGCACATCTCCAGAAGGTTGAGCACCATGAAGAAAAGCAGAAGTGTACAGGGGGTCACACCAGCAGACGTGAGTCCCTTCTTTATTTCTATTTTTATTATCTTCGACTTTTCTCTCTTTTTTTCTCAACCATCTTCTTCCCTCCTCTCCATCTATTAACCCTCCAACCGTTTGCTCATCAATCTATTCATCATCACATTAACCGTCCACTTTGATAAGAATCAAATTATTTAGTATTTTTGGAAATGCATGTATCCACACCCACACCCCGTCCGGACCACCACTGTAAAGTGATTGCTGACACTTCATTCCTTCTCCAGAACTTTCTGTTTAATTTCAACCTTCATCTCCCTGTATTGTTTGACCTTGAGTCTCTGTATATGAACTGATAAGGATCTGTGGCCCTGTCACACATAAGCCTACATGATGCAATAAGCCAACGAGTGATGGGGGGGAGGGAGGGGGGGGTGATGGTGACTCATTGACAGTCTGTCTGTGGCAGACGGCTGGTCCGGCCTGAGGAGACGCGGGGCATTGGACTGGTTTGTGTGTTGGATTATCGATGTGTTCATAGGAGGAGAGGAGGAGAAGCGGGGGAAAGGGAGGAGGAGAAAACACCAAGTCATGTTCTACAGAGAGGGGGAGAGAAAGAGGGGGAAAAGTGTGTGGGGGGAGAGAGAGAGTAAGGGGATGAGTCAGAGACATATTTTGGAAACAGGACATCACGAGAGAGAGAGAGCTTTGGGAAATGACCCGCGGGTCATGGGGGGGGTCCAAGGAAGGAAGAGGGGCAGATCTCTCACACAGAGAGCAATCTGTGGTACAGCACGCCGTGTTTATGGTTGGACAAGCATGGCCACGGGTCTCTTGGCTGTGACGTTGTCCAGGAACACCTCAAACCCTAGTCCTGAAGTTCTGTAGCTGATATTTACTTGTCAGATAGTATTGTAGGAGCAAGATGGGTCTCTCATCTCATTTCCGTTTTTGTATTTCTGGTTGATCCCTCATATTTGTTTTCAAACCGGATGATGTTTCTTCTGACAAATGTTCATGTCCATGTTCCTCTTGTATCCTGATGTTGTCTTTAACAAATGGGCTGAAATGCAATCTAAGAAAAATGTATACATCATGCTAGCAGCCATAAAGATGAAAGGTGGGCAGGGCAGAAAAGAGAAAATCAGTAGATTTAATTTCATTTCTATTTTTCCAGCAGCAGTAGTTCTCCACAGCTCTAATGCTTCACATGAGCTGATGCACCAGTCTCCACTGTTCATGTGTGAGTCAAATGAGTTCCCATCATTTGGATATTTTATTTATATCATGAAGATATTTAAGACTTTTTTTCAATTACATTGAATGTAATTGAAATGGTGTACTGGTAGATACTACCAGTAATCTATTTGATGAACCTCTTGCATGTCTTTGTATTGTGATAGCATTGCCTTTTCAAGTCATGAGTGTGTATAGTGTAGTTCACGTTCATCTCACCAAAGTGTGAAATGCACATTCACTTGAGCAGTGAACCAGTAATGCAGTTGGAAACTGTGAAGACCCCATCCCTGCTCCCATCATCCACCATTGCTCCATGTCCCCCTGCTCTTCACATACAAAGCTGGCTCAGATTTGACCCTTCTCAATAATTAAAAGCATCTCTGCAATTCTCTTTATATAAACCACTCAGCCCACCATGTCTTGTGTAACCGTAGTCAACAAGAGAGAGATGGAGAGAAAAAGTTGGAGAGAGGGAGGTAGAGAGAGGGAGGTAGAGCGAGAGATGGAGTTAGAGAGAGAGATGGAGGTAGAGAGAGAAATGGAGTTAGAGAAAGAGAGATGGAGGTAGAGAGAGAGATGGAATTAGAGAGAGAGAGGGAGGTAGAGCGAGAGATGGAGTTAGAGAGAGAGAGGGAGTTAGAGAGAGAGAGGGAGTTAGAGAGAGAGGGAGGTAGAGAGAGAGATGGAGTTAAAGAGAGAGAGGGAGTTAGAGAGAGAGAGGGAGTTAGAGAGAGAGAGGGAGTTAGAGAGAGAGGGAGGTAGAGAGAGAGACAGTTAGAGAAAGAGATGGAGTTAGAGAGAGATGGAGGTAGAGAGAGAGGGAGGTAGAGAGAGGGAGGTAGAGAGAGATGGAGGTAGAGAGAGGCAAAGAGCGAGAGCCTTTCCTGGCCACACGCCCAAACAACACTACTATTGTTGAGAAGTTGTCATCCGGCTAATGCCCCCCCCCCGCCCCCCTCATCTTCCTTTCCGTAAACACACTTGTCTGCCTCTGTGTTATATCGGAGAGAACAAGCACCTCCATTTTTTTTAACAAATCATTATTATTTTTACCTTTCATTTACACTAAGTGGTGTATGGAGTGGGTTTGGCATTGCTGGCTATGGTTAGTATGGCGGCATATAACTGCCAAAAATGAATTACTAATTATTATGAATAAATTAAGCAAAAATTACTTTGCATGCGTGCAAAGCTAACACATCCGTGCACAGAGTTTATTATTGTGCAGTGTTTCTCTGCTCACGAGAGCAATAATATAGCCTGTGAGGGGGAGATAATGAATTGAGCACTTAACTAATCATTCATTGTAAATAAAGTGAAGCAGCACACAACATTCCCGTGCTCACAAATGCTGTCTGTGCCCTCATGCTCACAAAGTGTTTTCCTGCACGCTCTGATATTTTGAATTCTTGTGCGATGGTTTTCTTTTTGGCACTAAGTGGGCGGAGCCAGCCATGACCTTTGTATCCCTGAATGTGATTGGTTACATGTTGCCGGACAAGTCCAACACCTCTTGAAGTGCTTGGGCGATTTCTTTGGTAACATCAAGCAAGCTCACATGTAACCAAGAGTCTGCTCACGGTCCGACCCAGTGGAGAATGATAAAGCACAGTGGCACACCTCAGACAGCTTGCAGTTGTTCACAAAACATTCCTATGCGTGTCATAAATAGAAGCAGGATCATCAAAGTTAACCACAGCCGGTCCTGAAGAATTGCAGTTCTTGAGTATATAGTTGAGTATATAATATCAACAGACCAGGAAATATAAACATAAAAAAATGCTGATGAGGAAGTTAATACTGCATTGCCTCGCTGTAGCAACTGTAACGTAGTTATTTAGTGTAATGATGACACGCGATCGTATGAAGTCTGATAAATCATTGCTGTCGCTGTATTACTGTACATCTGTATTAATATATGATAGTAAAAACTAAATAGAAACATTTCTCAGGAATCAGATAAATCAACATCTAAATGTGATAGGTTTGATCACATTCAGGGATACAAACTCCCGGGTTTGTATCCCCGGGTTTGTAGGCTCAAACAAAGGGTCACTAACTCCCGAAAAGAGAACCTCCACATGAGCAGAAACAAATATTAATGACATAATGTGTGCACTCAATTAATAGATTTTTCCTCACAAGCTATATTATTGCTCTCGCAACCAGAGACATTCTGTGCGTGGGTATGATTGTTGTTCATGGATGTGTGTGCACACGCCTGAAGTTATTTTTGCTTGTGATTATTTTTGGCAGTTATATGCCACAATAGGTTAATCAACTGTATTCTATAAATGTTCTTTTGCTTTGAATTTTAGGAGGAAAAAATAAACGACGACAACAACAATTCTCAACGTGTGTTCCCCTCTCAGTGACTAACTTAGGACAGAGAAGAGGAAATGTATTTTAGTTTCCCTGTCAACCTGACGTTCAGCCAACTAGTGATCAATAATCAGCTCTGATAACATGAATGAACAGCTGGACACAACACTGCTGCACAGCTGACACTTCTTTATGATGTCTTGCTACCGTAGCGAGTGATTCTAATAAGGGGGGCTGTTGGGTGTATTCTGTGTGTGCGTGTGTATGTGTGTGTCTGTGTTCATGTTGGTGGTACTGGTCTGTGAAGCAGGCAAATGAATCCAGTGGTGGTCAATACCTGGATGAAAGGACTGCCCTCACTAACAGGTAGAGGTAGACAAATGGACTGCTGTTGTCTCTCTCTCTCTCTCTCTCTCTCTCTCTCTCTCTCAAGCTGTCTCTCTGTTGCTCTCTTGCCATCGTGTTCTCTGTCCTTGTTACTCTCCCTCTGGCACGCACATAGGTATATAACCCAGGTTTATATGGCACATAGTTGAACAGTCAAATATTATTTGTAACTAATCACTAACAAACTAACAAATAATATATTTTCATGAAATTTATTGAAATAGTGCTAAAAGAAACCATGCATATATTATGGCCCCTACTGCCCTTTTACAGTTTACAAGACCTCTGGTGATGCAGAAGTCATGTTACATGTGTGCACTCTAAATAGTGTCTCCACACTTAAGGCCAGCAGTGGCAATTAGTAGAGCATGTCTGAAATCCTTTTAAGATATGCTCCAGAAGGAGCTAATGAAGATCTTCCAGAAGACCAGAACCGCTAACATTCCAACTAGAGACAGAGCCTCAGAGCCAAGAAAGTGGCAGGTCAGCATTGCCCAATGCTCAGAGAGAACTTGTCTCTGCACCTACAACTATGCATTCAACACAAGTTTCTAGAACCCCAAAAGCCAGCCAAGGGAACTGAACCAACTGTCACACAGCACAGCTTAGCAATAGCAGATGGGGTTGACGCTCTTGTGAGGATCTACCCAGCTCTCACTATGAGTGCTGTTCATAGTGAGAGCTGGGTAGATCCCCCCTAGTGTACAAAGGATGGTAGTTGAACACATAGTGAAGAATGAAGCTGCCACATCACACCAGACACACCAGTCTTGTTCCCCGTTTGAGTCCCTGGGGTCTCTGGGAAGAGCCCCTGTGCTAACAGTCCACCAGACTTCGACACATGGCCTGCAAGTTTGTGACTGATTCATCAAGTCTGATTTGCATCCATCCACGTAGATGCAATGATGTTCATAACTTCAAGAGGGGAGGATGTAACCCAGGGTTACATGGCACAAAGTTGAACGGATAGTCAATTAAAATAAATAACAAAAATGTTACTAATCACTAACAAACAGGTAACATATTGTCACCTGAAATAGTGCTAAAAGAGACAAATGTGTAAGAACAAAAAATATTGAAATGTAGTGCAGTCCCAGCAAAACCAATACAATTGAGTGTGATTAGTGGAATGACCAGTCAATCTAAAGAAAAGCCCATTTGAATGGCTATGAGTTGGCCACTCCGTCAGTGGGGCTGCCTTCATTGTGCTTCTAGAGACAGAAAGGTAGGCTCATCCTTCTCTTCCCGAGATGAGCACAAGCGACAGTGAGTCGCTGATGAGTGGTTACTCTGATCAAACAAAGTCATTTCAGTGTAACGTACCAGTGAATATAGAAAGCACTTCGATATGACATTGCAATATGAGAACCTGAAGATTTATAAAGAATTGGCGAGTAAAAGCAAAGTTTTCAAATGTTTTGGAAAACAAACCACTTCAAAAATCTATTGAAAATCCCATTCCAAGTTTAGTTGAGCACAGTACTTCACAGCATTTCCCTTAGCCTGGTTTTTTGTTGATGTTGGAGTTAAACTCGGTTAGCTGGAGGATTGGTCTGCAACCTGTTCATCCTCCCTGGAGTCAGCGAGCAGACTGGCGAGCTACCCGTGTGAGAGTTTGTGCCTTTCTACAGTGGTGGTAGGACATGTGCTTTTACTTTTTCGTTCCTACACACCAGCGGCGGTGGTTATGTGGTTAGTGGTTCCATGACCACACTTTCAATAGTCAACAAGTCTTGGACTTCAATAGTCAAAGACTTTCAATAGTCCTTTGAAGAGTCTTAGGCCCCATTCACACTACAAGCCTCAGTACTCAGATCAATCAAGAACAATAGCAAAGATGACACATGCAGCACACACGGAATAAACATGGAGGCAGTAAGTATGGACATTTTGCAGAGTCGCATAATCGAATATGAACTGATTTTTTCCCCTTTTATTTTGGTTAAGTGGTTCAATTCATTAATACAAATGTGTTATTTTAATAACACAAAAAGCAAAACTACATTTAAACCAGGATAGACTGGTACTTAAAATGAAACTACATTCATGACAACAACACATTTGGCGATAAGACATCATCAAATGATTCTTCATGGAGCCATGAAATATGGCGGAAGATAAATTCCCCCTGATGGTGTCTAGACGGTGGTGTGACTATGGATGGAATTGGACGGGATTGGATGGAACAGTTTTCAGTTTAAACAATGGAGACGAGCAGTGGTTAGAGCTGTAGATACACACTGCGTGTGGATGTGTTAATGCAGGAGGTCCAGATTGGTTGAGAGATGAAGGGGAGTGGCCTGTGATTACAGTGTGGGAATTCAAAATGGAAGCCCTGGTTTCAGAGTGAGAGTCCTATAGCCTCATTAAAAGAGAAAAATATGAGAATAACTAATAATAATAACTAATAATAGTAATAATAATAATAGTAATTGACCAAAATAGATGTAAAATAATATCAAAAGTAAGCATAGTACAGCAGAAAAGCATTACAATGATAATTAGGAAAGTGAACAAAAAACAAACCTAGTGGTACCAGGAAGAGCAGAGATACCGGTACTAAATAAAGGTCAAAGGTATTGATAAATATCAACTTGGGAATCAGTCTCGTATCTTTGTTTGGGGTCATTGTGCATGTCAGATATTGTTCCTTTCACACACAAGAAAATAAAACCAAAAGTAACATACAAAACAATGAAAGCCAGTAAAACACCATTCTCTTACCTTTGAAAGCTTAATCCTCTGTGTGACTTCATTCAACAGCTACCAAACAACAGTTACCGTCTCTCGCTCTTTCTTTCTCGCTTGCTCTCCCTCTCTCTCAGAAGTCAGAAAGATGTTTATTGTCAAGTAGGTTTGCACCTACGAGGAATTTGTCTTGGTGGTTGGTGCGCAACAGTAAACAATCAACAAACAACAATAACAGTAGACAATAACAAACAAATGGTTGGAAGGTTGCAGCCAACTTCTCAGCAGAGCGAATGGTACACTTGTCCTCAGCAGTGGCTGCAGCATACCAGACGGTGATGGAGGAGGATGGACTCAGTGATGGCAGTGTAGAAGTGCACCATCATCGTCTTTGGCAGGTTGAACTTCTTCAGCTGCCGCAGGAAGTACATCCTCTGTTGTGCTTTCTTGATGAGGGATCTGATGTTCAGATCCCATGTTAGGTCCTGGGTGATGATGGTGCCCAGGAAGCGGCAGGACTCCACAAAGTGGACTGGGGAGCCACACAGGACGACGGGGGCGGGTGGGGCCGGGTTCCTCCGAAAGTCCGCAATTATCTCCACTGTCTTTTGAGCATTAAGCTCCAGGTTGTTCTGGCTGCACCAGGTCACCAGTTGGTCAGTCTCCCACCTGTAGGCAGACTCATCCCCGCCAGAGATGAGTCCAATGAGCGCGGCGGCGTCCACAAACTTCAGGAGCTTGACGGACTGGTGACTGGAGGTGTAACCGTTGGTGTACAGGGAGAAGAGCAGGGGAGAAAGAACACAGCCCTGGGGGGTTCCAGTACTGATAGACTTGGATTCAGAGACATGTTTCCCCAGCTTCATGCGCTGCTTCCTGTCAGACAGGAAGTCTGTGATCCACCTGCAGGTGGAGTCGGGCACATGGAGCTGGGAGAGCTTGTCTTGAAGTAGAGCCAGGAGGATTGTATTGAAGGCAGAGCTGAAGTCCACAAACAGGTTCCTGACGTATGTTCCTGGGGAGTCCAGATGCTGGAGGCTGTAGTGCAGGGCCATGTTTACTGCATCGTCTACAGACCTGTTGGCTCTGTAGGCAAACTGCAGGGGGTCCAGGAGTGGGTCGGTGATGGCTTTGAGGTGGGACAGAACCAGGCGCTCAAAGGACTTCATGACCACAGAGGTCAGGGCGACAATCAGGGCAACAACTGTGGTCATTCAGTCCTGTGGTCCTTGGCCTTTTGGGGACGGGGGATGATGGTCGAGACTTTGAAGCAGGCTGGCACATGACATGTCTCTCTGATAACAATTCACTTTGTCAGCCTCTCCCTCTATCCTTTCTTTCTCTCATTTCTCTCTAATTTTTTAAGTAGTTGCTTGAATACTTCTCGGAAAAGCCAATTTCAGAGCCATTACCTCATAAAACACTGACACATGACACACACACACACACACACACACACACACACACACAGTCACTGTTACTTCATTTATAGTCCCATAGGGAGGTTGTGCACTAAAGTGTGTTATAAATACAGTTGTATTGCTGTTAGTAAACAGATGTAGTTAGGGTGTGTTCTGTGTTCTGTGTTCTGCTATGCTGCTCTGTTGTATTGCTGTTAGTAAACAGATGTAGTTAGGGTGTGTTCTGTGTTCTGTGTTCTGCTATGCTGCTATGCTGCTCAGGACATTTAAAAACGTCCGGGCCTACTGCACACGTCTGTTTATTTAAAAATCATTTCATGATTTATAAAATTCATAAAAGTTGCAAAGGAGGCCTTGTTTAATGAATGTCATAAAACACAGGAAACACATCCAATATGGGACATTTTAATGCAGCTTTGAAACAGTCTTTTATGAAAACTGAAATGAGAATGATTTTGTGGGACACTGAGTATTTAACGGTCGAGACAGTTGCTTAGATTTTGTACTCATGATACATGAATAAACCAAAGCAATATTTTTCCCATTAAAGGACCTTGCTTGTTTTTTATTTATTTTAGTTTTGAACACGATGGAAGGAAAGCAGATTGCAGAGAAGGCAGAGTGACTCAATCAGCCATGACTACATCTTGAACCCCATCACCCTTACCCAGCACGTGTTGTGTGCCATCTCTGCTAGGGCTCTCTGTTTAGTATTGTTTCTATAGAAAATGTTATTATTCCTGTCTCAGAATATGTCATAATGTAATGTCACTAAAGCAACCGTAATCAATAGGACAGTCAGTGAATCGTCAATGTGGACACGGTCACAGAGTGCCACCTAGTGGTAACTTATGAGACACGTCAAGTGATGGTGTAACTGCATAGATGCAATACTATTCCCCATATCTACATGCTTACATTGCATATTACAGCAATGCTTCCAGTACGATCATCCAGCAGTGGCACAAACAAAGACATTATAGATGCCCTGCACCATCCTCAACTGTTACATTGTCTTTACATTGTCTGTACTGAAATATTGTGTTCAAATATTGACAAATGAAAAATTATGTTTTGCTATAAAAAGACATGATTGATTAGGTGCCATTTTTTCATTAATGGCTTTAGACTAAATGTAGGAAACCTAAAGATTAAAAAAAAAACACAACCACTGACATAATGTTACATTATTACATATTTGATTTTGTAGAATGGAAGCAACAGTATTATAAAACCCAGGTAGTGGGATGGCTACAAAGTGCACACTGAAAACTGCACATTAATTAATGGCAACAATGATGGCAAAACAATGTGCGCTAGCTGCTATTTGTTGTTCTGTGATATTATTATACTGCACACATACCGTGTACACACATCAGCACTGTGTGCACGCACACATCAGCACATCAACAACATACACATCTCAGCACCGCTGCTGAAAAACATGTGGAGGACAAACACTGTCAAGTATTTATAGGGGGTTGGATTTGCCTGAAGAAGTTCAAAGAAAAGACAACTGAGAGAGAGAGAGGCAGATACACTCAACACTTACAGCAGTAAATGCAGTTAGTTAGTTTTAAGTAGTTTGTTTGTTTGTGCTATAGCAATTGTATTCTCTTCATTGTCAAGTTCATTCAAGTTTTCAGCTCCGCAGTTTGATCTAATTTCAGCTGAATTCCAAGCAGTTTAAGTTTAAAAGCGTTTGAGAACCTACAGTCTCTTCCTCCTGTCTCAGTCTCTCCTCCTGACTCTCCTTCTCGCCAGGAGAACAAGGAGGCGTTGCTGTGTAACCACCTCCTCCTGGTCAGCAGCCAGACGCTGGGGGCGGAGCTACGCCGGGTTCACCGCCGCTTCTCCGGCAACCTCCAGCTGCCACCGTTGTGGTGGCGACAGGCAGAGCGGGAGAAGGAACGCGAGTGGGGCCGTCCGCAGACGCCCGAGGACTCTCCTGGGGAGGAGGAGAGCCGGGCCGCCGGACGGCCCACCAGCCTGCCCATCGTCCCACCGCCCCGCATCCACATCACCGCCGCTGATCCAGACAGGTGTGTGGACTCTGGATCATGGTCTGTGTTCTCCACTGTGTGCTGCTCCCCGTGTGTTTTCTCTGAATCCTCAGTGACAACATTCCATGGAAGTGAAATGTATTTCTGGGTAGCCATTGATCACAGTTACAGTCTCAAATGGCTCCACGGGCACACTCACCCTAAGCGCTCTGAAGGCCAAGGTGAAACTCAGAGAGAAATGGCGAGAAGGAACACAGGAGAGGTCAACCTCCCTTCTACTGACAGCTTGGAGTGCAATAGGTGTCAACTAGTTAACGCATATAATGGTAGCAAAATACATATAAAAGGTCTCATTACATTTTTTTTTGCTGCTGTTACTCTCTGTTGGCTGCTTTTATTTGCTCCATCTCTGAGCCTATCAGAAAGACTCCCATCCCGTGTGTACGCCCTGTCATCTGCACCCCTGCTCCCCTGCACTCCTCTCTGACAGCCCCCAGGGGCAGGCATCTGGATGGAGAGGTCCGGAATGGAAACCATTTATTGCGATTTAATTTCAATCGCTCCACTAATCCTATTACCACCGTGTGTGCTTTCCAATGTCTGTCTCTGGTTAGGCAATCAGCTCACAGGTGATTTTGTTTGGAAACCGACACAGAGTATCACACTGCTCATTCTAGTGCTGCTATTCTTCAGAATGGCTGAAAACACACATCCACTAATACCAGGAGGTCGTGACACACAAAAGGAATCCTCGTCTTTTGAATAATATTCATTGAGTGAGTTATTGTCAGTTGTATAACTGACAACTGACAATAACTCACTGTGTTACACAGCGAGACCTTGGTATGGTGAAATCAGTGTTCTTCACACAGACATTAGAATAGTTTTATTTATTTATTTATTTTTTATTGGGACCTTTCGGTCTTTATTTGTCATTCCCATGTTTTTTAGATATGGGAACGAAATTTGTTCTCTGCA
>JAOPJK010133966.1:0-14043 GCA_027123565.1 Phycis chesteri
CCCCCCCCCCCCCCCCCCCCCCCCCCCCCCCCCCCCCCCCCCCCCCCCGGGAGCGAGAGAGAGAGAGACTGTCATTTAGAAGATCCCTGGTATGGTTCTTTAATCTCGCAGCACTTCCCGTGGCTGATGTGACATGAATGTCAAAGATCTCGTACACAGACTTGGTGAGCGAGAGTTGCCTGAGCTTATGGGCGGCAGCAGCTCGGCAGGTTGCTAGCTCGATCCCCGGAGGTGTCCCTGAGCGAGACACCTCACCCTAACTGCTCCACACCGGCTGGCTGCTGCCTTGCGTGGCTGACACGGCCGGTGTGTGAACGTGTGTGTGTGAGTGGGTGAGCGTGAGGCGGTGAAGCTATGGCGGTCTGCATGGTCAGAGAGGCGCTGGGTAAACGTGTTCCGTTTACAATGTCTCGTAGAAATCAACACTGCAACATGGTGTCACTGTGTGGCAGGACGCTCCTTATAAGTGACAAGTCGTCCTCACCCCTCCTCACCCTGAAGCCTCAATCTGGGGGAGGTTGCGTCTCCCCGCAGCCTCCAAAGTCACCCCGCGGTCTCTAATTACAGCCAATCCCCAGTGATCTGTGGCCTCGGCTGCGGTGGCGGGCTCCAGACTTCAAAGCGCCCTGCGGTGGCGGCGGCGGCGGCGGCGGCGGGCTGCCGCGCGGCCCCCCCCGGTAATTAGCCCACTTCACAGACGCTGTTTCATCAGCGAATGTTTTCCAAAACACTGAATGTCTCGATGCGCGAGGAGGAGTCCGCTTCGCTGGCACGCGCGCGCGGAGATGAGATGGATGCCCTGCAGGAGTCATTAAAACATCATTACTGGGATCAGCACAGAGGCTCCAGGTTCACCACGCACCTCGGGGGCCAGCCAGGAGGGAACATTCACCCCACCTGAGATTGAAACTCTAAAACACACCAAACACGCCGGGGACCGGGGCTGCGGGGCCGACCAGAAAGAGAACACGACTCACATTTATCTTTGAAACATCCTCGCAAATGTGATTGGCCACACCAAGCAGCATACCAGCTTTGTCTGGCAGCTGATGAGGCTTTGAACTTGTCAATCAAAATCTAACAGAACATTGTGAAGGTTTTTTTTTTTTATCATCCTACACGTTTTTACTGTACCAGCGTGTGGCTTATTTGATGCAATATTTGTCATAAAGTGAATTTTTTGAAGTAGGCCCTACCCATTCTCCGCAAAATGAATGTTATAGCCCCCCGCCCCCCCTCTCCTGGGCCCCCGACTACAGCAGTGTAGACGCCTCTGGATGGAGCTCACTCACACTGCTGTGCTCTTTGTTATCCTGCTTTTTTCCAAGATTCTCGTCTGTAAATCTGACACAACGAATAGGTCTGATTTGAAGGCTGACGAGAGGTTTATAACGACACGACAAACCCGTCAAACACACGGCCAGGCTCCACACCGGAGACGTCCCGCGGCGCCGGTCGTTAGGGCGATAACCCGCATCTCGGTCGATGTGTCAGAATAAATCCTCTAAAACCTCCGTAGAAGAGACACAGATGGAGAGAGCGAGTCAACCTCCAGGTTGAACGCCGTGCGGATCTTTTTTCCACGGGGCCCGGGGGGGGGGGGGCTGTGAGGCCCGTGGTCAGCGCAGGATGGCCGGACGCTGAACGTGTGAGACGCGACCCTTGTGCTCCTCCGGTCCTCAGGACGGGATGATGGGGGGAGGAGGAGGAGGAGGAGGAGGAAGGGGTGAGATGGAGGCCTGAGCCGTGATGCTGAGCGGAGCAAACGAGGCACTGACATCTCAGTGACTCGGTCAAAGGTTTTATATGAATACAGTCTGCTGTGGGCAGATTTGATATCACATATGCAACATGACAATGAATATAGCAAATATGATATAAAAGGGCTTATTAAGCATCCTCATCAATGGTCTTCAGTGGTCAGCAACATTAAACGGACACCCAACGTATCACCGTATTTTCCTCCGTATAGTTCAAGACATGGAACAGCATTAGTTCTCAGATACTTTTCCAACCCTGGATAAAGGGGTCGATATTTCCTCTTGTCGTAACGGCCCAAGGAAATTATTTTTTTCCATCAACTGCGTCGCTGCTGCTTGTTTTTCTGTATTGTTGTAACATTACATCTCCACACGGGGGCAGCATTAGCTAGGAAACAATGGCACCTCCCGCCCTGATGTTGGTCCTCCACGCGTCATTAGATGCGCCTGTGGGTATGTGTGGGAACATCGAGGTACTATTAACTAAACATCCAGTCCAGTAGGAACCTTCAGCGAAAAAATGTATTTTACATTTCATGGAGTGCACATGACCAACGGTTTGTACTGCAACTATAAGTTCATGTGCATTTATAGTACCTGAATATAAATAATACTAAATCTTTCGTTTTTAGTCTTTGGTCTATTGTCAGACTCATATATATATATATAGATATATAGATAGATTCAAAGTCAAACGTTGTGTGTGTTTTTTTTAGAATTGAGAAAAGATCAAAGACGTATTCTTGGTTTTGTTGCAAATATTTATAGTTGTTTTTGTGCAAAAAAGATACTTTCAACAAAAAGTCTCAACAAGTCTCTTGGATCTCTAGGTTTAAAGAGGTTATGAATAAATATCAAATATACATTCTTCTCCAGTGCTACTGTGGACATACGCTGTAGGGGCCTTGGAAGACGTGGTCCATACATGTGTTACTGGTCTGTTAAGCGCTGAAGCCCACTCTGTTCTTGCCCTTTGACAAGCACACATCCTCCTACATGTAGTGCATGTAAAAACAATCAGAAGACAAATGGCATTTATAAAATAACAACCAAATTATACTGCTGTGAGAGGAGTTTGCAGTGTTATCAGATGGTATCAAAACAAATCAATAACGGTGGTACAAAAGCTCAAATCTACTTAAAGTATGTACATTTAACGCTGTGATTTCACTAAACACAACACTTACAATGTCTGGAACAAAACTCAAGAAATAAAGTTGTTGGACTGAAAAAGCAATGAACTCTGTCTAACAAACAGGAACACTTATATACAGGACATATCTGCACACTGGCACTTTGAATACAGTGATTACAAGCCAACTCGAACCTGAGCAAAGCCATTGTTTCCCATGGCATGCATTCAAAACACAGACCCACAGGGACAGCAACAAACATGGCTTCTACAACTGATGTTACTGACATTTGTGGTGTCACAAAGTGAAGTTTAAATGTCATGGTGTGTCATTACTGGGCACTCATTTGAGGGGTCTGTCGCTAAAGTTTGATATCATTTGTTTGGTTACTCTTCAATAACACTCTTTGTACCGAAAACGCTTCAACTCCAAAGCTAACTCAAAAGAAATGAAAAATTACCGTTCCTCAGCCCTCTGTGCTGATCTATACTCCATTTGAAAACAGAACGCCAGACTCCTGGTTGATGCTCTCCTTGACCTCCAGAGGCAGTGAGTCAAAGAGGTGGTCTTCCACCACCAGGCCACTCCTGCGTAGGAGAGGACACTGACCAAGCTGGAGGGGCAGGCGGTCCAGACAGTTTCCTTTCAGCTCCAGCTGGGCCAGCTGTGCAAGTTGGCCAATCTTCTCCGGGATGATGGAGATACGGTTGTGGCCCAGGTTCAAGGTCCTCAGTTTGGTGCATTTGAAGAGTTGCTTGGGCACCACCTCCACCTTGTTGCCGGATATGGCGAAATGCTGGAGGTTCTGCAAGAAGCCCACCTCGAGTGGTATGACCACGATGGAGTTGTGGCCAACGTCAAGGTAGCGCAGCTTGGGAAGGTTGAATAGCGACGAGGGCAGGGCTTCCAGTTTGTTGTGTGAAAGGTAGAGCGACTCGAGATTCTTCACGTGGCTTATGGACAGCGGAATGGTGATTATTTTGTTGTGTGAAAGTTTGAGGCAGGTGAGCCTCTTGAGGTGCTGGAAGCTAATGACCTCTTCGATGGTCCGGATGTTATTAGACTTCAGGTGGAGCTCCTGAAGATTGGTCAGACTGAAGATGGCATGTGGAATTCGCTCCAGTTCGCAATTGTGGAGCTCCAGCTCTGCCAAGTTCATCATTTTTTTGAGGCTATTGAGAACCAGGAGTTTGGTCCCGTCGTTGTCTACGACCAGCTTGATGAGGTGCGGTGACAGATCTGTTATGTTTGTGGGCATCTTGGTCAGGTTGCTTTTCAGATGCAGGATCTTCAGGTGGCGGAGGTCTCGCAGAGACTCCAGTCCAATCATTTTGTTGTTCTCTGAGTTCAGGTTACCCACCAAGTACATTTCCCTCAGACTTTTCAACAGGTACACCCACGTGGGGATCTCAGCGACGTCCGTGAACTTGACGTGAAGGCACCGGAGGTGGTCTCGGAGGAACACGAATGCGGTCTGCTCGACCTTGGCGGGACAGTGGTAGAGGTGCAGCTCCTGGAGGTTCATCATCTGCGAGATCTTCACCGTGATCCTTGCCTCAGGAATCAGCTCCAGCTTGAGGATCTCCAGGTCAGTGAGGTCAAACACGGCATCCGGCACCCCGGACAGCATGAAGAGATGCAGCTCCAGCTTCTCCTGGGCGTTGCGTGTGACGTGCTGCCGTAGTTTCTCGTAGGTCCATTCGTGGTTCAAGCTGATCTCCCGGAGCTTGTTCTCGCTAACCTCGGAGAGAAAAACGCCAAAGCGTTTTGAGTACAGCTGGTCGTACTGATCCACCATGTGCAGAAGAAAAGCAAAGTCATTCTTGACGTCGGGTATGTCGCTGAAGCTGCTCTCCTCCCGCACCTTTTCAAAGGAGTACTCCTTGAGGGGCCGGCGAAACAGCCAGAACAGCGTGTAGATACACACGACGCCGTACACGCAGATGAGAGCAATGTAGCTGACAAGCAGTTTCTTCAACATGAATGCCATGTTGTGCGTACACTGGAACTTCGAATAGCCAGTTAAATGTTTAATTTCCGGCTCACACACATGGGCAAAATTGATGGCGGCGACAAAGGTCATCGTGTAGCACAGGATGAGTATAAACTTGACCGTTTTGATGACTGTCTGAGCGACGTAGAGCTTGTAAATCAAGTCACTGTCTTCAACATGAGCCCGAAACTTCCTGACTTTCTCAAACAGCGCCTTTGCCTGCTCACCGTCTTTCTTGTCCAGGATGGTCATGGCCGGGACTTCAATCACAAGCTTCTCCGCTGAGAACTGGACGCTGGACTTGACCAGCACGGCAGGGGCGGACTGGTTGGGACTGCCCTCCTCGCTGCTGGTGGAGAAGTGTTTGGGCAGAGAGGATGGGCCAACCAACCGCTGCTTGTTCTCCTCAGAGTGCTCGCACGCCGTCTCGGACAGTGCTTTGGTCGTCCACGGGGACTCAAAACACTTCCCCAGGATGGAGACGAAGTGTTCGATCTTGGAGCTGGTCTTTGGGTATTTGAACCAGAAGTTGCTGCTGACCATGAGCACGATGGTGTGAATAAGCGCAAGGTATGGGAAGTATTTGGAGTACCAGGGCAGCGCCACGTGGTAGCACATTTGGTTGACGAAGACATACTGCTGGAAGTCTAACGCTGTCCTCACGCCCGTGGGCTCAGGCAGACCCAGCTCCGCTGGCTCGCCGAAACCAAATTTCCGGAAGACGCCAGCTGGGCGGCCGTCAGCCAAGAGCGCCGCCTCCACGTCTAGAGCGGCGGTGTGAACGT
The DNA here is from genome assembly GCA_027123565.1 of Phycis chesteri. Lineage (NCBI taxonomy): Eukaryota > Metazoa > Chordata > Actinopteri > Gadiformes > Phycidae > Phycis > Phycis chesteri. The sequence continues at coordinate 5,672 of JAOPJK010133966.1, forward strand.
CAAAATGTCCGTCCACGCCGGGGTCCTCTGCTGCCTCCTCCAGGATAGGAAGGCAGACCACCTGGTCTTTGGTGAGCTGCATGGTTCCCGCAAAGATGGCCAGCATCAGCATGACTACGCCCAGGTAATCCATGAACACGTCCCACCATGGCTTCAGGATCTTATAGGTGGGCTGGATGTCGTTCAGGGAGGCCACCTCCGTCAGGGTGAACATACCTGGAGGACAGTGAGCAGGAGGAGGTTATTACAGAAGAGAGACAGAGGGAATGAGGGCGGAAGAATGGAATTGAAACAAAGGGAGAATAGGAGAGGAGGGAGGAAGGAAGGAGGGAGGAGTGAAGGGAGAGAGGGACTAAGGATATAGGAAACAAATAATTAAAGTAGAAGCAGAAGTAAGGCATGATAAAGCCTACTGTATGATTATGGCAACAGCTTGAACCGGTTTGAAAGCTGCCTTATCAAGCGGGTCAATCGTCTACCATTCTGACCGTCAACAGTACTGGGTGACCTACTTACGCATGAGTGTGTGGCTGTGTGTGTGGACATGTTGTGATGGGCCACCACTTCACTGCTCCTGTCCACAGAAGCTCAACATTTAAAGGCATTCTCAGATACGACACGGTAGCCGTGCATCGCTACATTATTTATTAGCAATTCATTAATAGTGGACCATTAGCAAAATGAATGAAGCACATGCATATGCACATGCATATGCATATAATGCATATGTAACAGCGTCCTCCTTCACATCTAGTGAACTACCGTCACTGGTTAATGTGCACAAGGTAACCGTGTGTCCACAAGCAGCTCCCAGCCTCCAGCCCAGCTGGGGGGCTGTCAGGGGGACGCTGGGTGGTCTACGGCGGGCCGTCGGAGCAGGTTCATACCGAGCGAGCGGTGACGCTTTAAGCATATGCACCCATATAATGATATCATACATAAGTTGTCAATAATTGTCTTGTTATACGTTGTGGCGACGAAGCGTCGGCTTCATCCAGACTCTAGTGATTCTACATGATGGCGCTAACGCATCGGATGGAGACCGAGGCGCGCTGTCCGCTTTACGCACCTTCCGCTGAGAAAGATCCGATTATGTCGAACACACTCCCCGCCGCATCCCTCCACAGCAGCCCGTGTTTCTACACGGTGGGGTTACGTTACATTCGACTGCAGACGGAATGGAGCAAAGCGAGGGTCCACATTAAAATCCCACACATGCTTTTCCTCATGGCCGAATCCTCCAGACGCGACGCAAGGTGACGCATTCAACTGAGTCGGCGCATCGGGCCTACCCGGGATGCGCTCAGCCTCCCATTGTAGCGATCATCATCATCATCATCTACATCATCATCATCATTATCATACTCAGGTTGTCGACCCAACGTTACCGTGTTCTGGAACCTTAAGACTACCCGGGTGTCCAGAGTCTCTTCAGAATAGCGTGTTAGTCGAGTTCCCTGGATTGCGCCTTGCGGCTTTGCAGCCTTGCAGCTTTGCGGTGTGGACAGATGGACAGATGGTCAGCTGGCCAGACACTGGCGGTCAGGACAGGAACTGAAAGTGCTTCTGTTCCAGCTTTTGCGCTGAACCCTCGTTCACACTCTTCGGAAGGCGTTAGGTTAACATCACAAACCCATTTAGTGGAAAAGTCTTCGATCAGAATAAAGCGGAAGAAGGGTTGAGAAACGCGACAACAGCGCATATGGACGTGAATTCACCATTCATCCAGGCGTCGTGTGTGTGTGTGTCATGCTGTGTCAGCTCCAGGGTACATTAGACCCATTGACTCATTCATAGTCAATTCTTTCCTGTCTACATCTTTCATAATTCACGAAATAATAATGAAATAGTTAATCATTGTTAGTTATTCAACTATGAAACATAACCTCCTTTAAAACCTTATTGCCCAAATGTCTATGGACATTTAAGTGAATATGATAGACCCATACATCTTACAGAAATATGAACATGTTGACGTTCTGCAGTACTTTTCCAGATGCGTGGATGTCATGCGTGGATAGCGTTGTGTGGTGTCAATTCCGCCGGCAGGTGGCAGCGTTCTCCTCAGCGGTTCCCCACCCTCAGAACCATTGAAGCTTCAAGGCCGTCTGAAGAAACGAGGGCCACGTTGGCCTCTACGACATGACGAAGCTGTTTTATGACGCATAATTAATTTAATCGGATTACTTCATTACTTGGCCTACTTTATCCCACGTTTCCTGTCTGCGATTAAGTTTTCATAATTACCAAGCACATTGTATTAAATATTATAGTTGGGAGACATGGCAGATCATTTAGGACATGTATACTTAATCGTTTTAGATGATTGGTCTTCTAACAACACATACTGTCATATTTATGGAAATAATTGATAGGTTAGATAACAGATATTATATTTCAAACATTAGGAAGGAACAACAACAGAGTAGACACATTTGAACGATAAATAAACCAGCTATTTTTTTTATTTCTAACATGACAAAATTGCTTATAAAAATACATATTTTCTGAAGTTCAGGCATGTGTGTATATATCTTATGAACGAAATAATAATTGCATAATAACAGCATAACATTCCCTTTGGATGGCTAGCGCCATAAATATTAGCTTCCTATAACAGAAAAACATTTCCATGACACTGTTGTATGCAGGCATCGTATATCCCACACATACCACTATCATCATGAGGTACATTATGAGTTACCCTGATCGTCTCTGAGTGAGCTTTAATTTTTTTAAGCTACTTTAAAGGAAGCTTTCTCTTATTTGAAGGACAAGGCCTATGTGGTTCTGTTTTTAGGATGGATAACAAAGATATTTTACAACAAAAAAACAAATCAACGTTTACTCCTGCTGACATATGTTCTGTGCAGCGAACAGCAAACAAATGGCCTTTTGGTGATCTCCTCAGTGCTGTACAGGCCTGTTGTTTTCAAATAACATCTATTGTGACCTAATGTAACTTTTAAGAGACTTTTTATCCAGAGTGACAGTGATTACAGATAAAGGTTGGAACAGTTTGTTAAGGAGCAGGTAAGAACAGCTCGTTAAGGAGCAGGTAGTAACAGCTCGTTAAGGGGCAGGTAGTAACAGCTCGTTAAGGAGCAGGTAGGACCAGCCCATTGAGGAGCAGGTAGGACCAGCCCATTGAGGAGCAGGTAGGAACAACTTGTTAAGGAGCAGATAGGACCAGCCCATTGAGGAGCAGGTAGGAACAGCTCATTAAGGAGCAGGTAGGAACAACTCGTTGAGGAGCAGATAGGAAAAGCTTGTTAAGGAGCAGGTAAGAATGGCTCATTAAGGAGCATACAGGAGAAGCTTGTTAACGAGCAAGGTGTGTGTTTGTTACTAGGGTAGCCTGCCTACTCTTCAGGTTCTTTGAGAAAGTCAGCCATCATATAAACACAGATCCATGTCAGCCTAGTTCTAGAAATACATACTCACTTTAAACTCAGCAGTCACAAAATAACTAAATAAGTGTGTTTAACTATGACACCACAATGATTTAAAGCAGGATATGTCACAGTATGACATAACACTGATATAAAGCCAAATGTCATAGTACGACATCATAGCATGACATCACTCTGATACATGGTATGACATCACACTGACAAAAAGCAATATGTCATATAACATCACACTATTATAAAGCAATGTGTCATAGTATAATGTCACAATGGTAGCATGACATAACACTATGTCAGTAGAATGTATGTCATAGAATGACAACATAGTAATACATAACTCAAGTATGACATCACACTGATAGTATGACATCAGTCATAGTCATATACAGTATGATATAAAGCATGACCAGGAGACATACAGACAGACAGAAGAGTTGGCACTTTGGTCAGGGTGTAAGGCACCCCACTCACTCCGTCTTCATTTGACCCCTGACCTCGGAGGGCAGGGTCTCGAATAGCGTGTCCTCCACAATTAGCCCGCTGCGCTTCAGGGCCCGGCAGCTGCCCAGCTCAGCCGGCAGAACCTCAAAGTGGTTTCCCTTCAGCTCCAGCTGTGTGAGCAGCACAAGGTACGAGACCTTGGGCGAGAGCAAGGACAGCGCGTTGTTGCCCAGCTTCAGCGTCTTCAGCTTCTTGCAGAAGAAGAGCTCGTCGGGCAGGTTCTCGATCTTGTTGCAGCTGACAGAGAAGTACAGCAGGCTCTGGAGCACGCCGATCTCCGGTGGGATGAATCTGATGTCGTTGTTGGACAGGTCCAGGTAGCGCAGCTTGTTGCACAGGAAGAGGTGCGAGGGCAGGATCTCAATCTTGTTGTGGCTGAAGTAGAGACGCTCCAGGCTGCCCAGCTTCTTGATGTGCTCAGGGATGTACATGATGCTGTTGAACCACAGCTTCAGGCAGGTGAGCTTCCGCAGGTGCTGGAAGCTGACGATCTCCTCAATGCTACGCAGGTTGTTCTCCTTCAGGTCCAGCTGCTGCAGGTTGGACAGGCTGAAGATGGCATGCGGGATGCGCTCCAGGTCACAGCGTACAAGCTCTAGCTCTGTAAGGTTGACCATCTTCTTCAGGTTGTTGAGCATTACCAGCTTGGTGCCGTCGTTGTAGATGTAAAGCCTTTGCAGGTGGCTGGAGACGTCCACAATGGACTGGGGGATCTTGGCCAGGTTGCTCTTGAGTGTCAGAGCCTTCAGACACTTGAGCTCCCGCAGCGACTCCAGGACGACGTTCTTAGAGACGTCGGAGCTCAACAAGCCTATGAGGTAGAGCTCCTCGAGGCTCCGCAGGCCATACAGCCAGTTGGGGAGCTCCCTGCTGTCGTCAAACTTCACACGGAGCACCTTCAGGTTCTCCTTAAGGAAGGAGGTAGCGGTGGTGTGGAGCTTCAGGCAGCACTGGTACAAGGACAGCTCCTGGAGGTCTTCCAGCTTGGAGACTGAGGCGGGCATGGTGACGTTGTAAATGATCTCCAGCTTGAGCGACTGCAGCTCCGTCACTTCGAAGATGGTGTCGGGCAGGCCGGAAAGCATAAAGAGCTGCAGCTCCAGCCTGTTGTGAGCATTGGTCAGCAGCCGCTGGCGCAGCTTCTCCGCCGTCCACTCGTGGTTGAGGTTCAGCTGCTTCAGTTTGTTCTCGCTCACCTCCGACAGGAACACGGCGAACCTCTTGGAGTACAGCGGGTCGTACTGGTCGATCATGTGCAGCATGAAGGCAAAGTCGTTCTTGACATCGGGAATGTCGTCAATGCCTGTTTCCTGACGTACGTACTCGAACGAGTATTCCTTGAGGGAGCGGTAGAAGAGCCAGTAGGAGGTGTAAAGGCTGGTGAGTCCGTAGACAGCCACAAAGCACAGGTAGCAGTAGGACAGCTTGGAGAACAGGTGAGCCATGGTGTGGTTGCAGGAAAAATGTTTGTAACCTGTCATGTCCTGGATATCCACGTTGCACTTCACCGTGATCTGAACCTCGGATACTAGAATGCTGTTGTATGCCAGGATGAGGAGGAACTTGAACACCTTGACCACGGTCTGGCGAACGTACATGATGTAGAGGATGTCCCCCTCCTCCACGTGCAAGCGGAACTTCTTCACCTTCTCAAAGAGTGCCTTCGCCTGCTCTCCTTCTTTCTTGTCCATTGCGCTCGCGGTCGGCTTGTCCACCACGATCTTCTCTGGGATGGACCGGAGGGACTGGGACTTCTCCAGGTTGGCCTCCTTTGGAGCTACGCTGATGCTGCAGCGGCTGGCACTGAGCTTCTGGTGGTCTTTCTCCTCAGGGTTCTCCCCGGAAACCTCAGACAAGGCCCTGGTGGTCCAGGGGGAGTCGAAACACTTGAGACAAGTTAATATAAGTTAGTACTTCACTAAGTTAGTACTACTGAATTTCCCATCTGGAATCATTCAAGTACTCATTTATTTGATCTAACCTTTAAATCCCAGACGGGAAATGTGGGTGTCACAGCAGAAAATACAGAAACGTAGTAGAATAAAAAAAAGGTACAAAATGAAAAATTTGAATAAAACCACACAAATATTTACCTTTCCCAGGATGGAGATGAAATGTTCTATCTTGGAGCTGGAGCCGGGGAACTTGAACCAGAAGTTACTGCACACCATGAAGATGAGGGTGTGTATGAGGACCAGGTAGGGGAAGTACTTGGCGTACCAGTGCAGGGCCTTCTCGTAGCACATCTGGTTGATGAAGCTGTACTGCTGCAGGTCCAGGTCTGTCTTCAGGCCGGTCATCTCCTTGGGCAGGGCGGTGAGGTGGGCCAGCAGGGACAACTCCTCCAGCTCCACCTCCGTTCGGTTGGGCAGCGGCGCAGTCTGGTTCGGAGGCATGGCCCTCTGGGGGAGGCATATGATCTTGTCCTGCATGACCTGGGAGACGGCCGACCAAACACAGAGGTTACAGAAGAAAGAAAGAACAAACAAACAAGAATCGGAACACAAATCCAGAGAGAAAAAAAAGAGACAGACTGACCAACAAAACTCTGACCTATCCAAACACACTTCAGTAGTTGTCTGCAACAAGATGGCAAAAACAACCTTAAAGGTAATTTGATGACTTTTCTCATGACTCAACCGGAAATGAGTTACATTGATCCACTGGCAAACACACAGGGAGATATTTTTTATCATGGATTAAGAGAGCCTGCAGCCTACAAAATGTAGGCAGCGGTAAAGATGAATTGACATTATATATTGATTGTTTTCCTCTCAACTAAATAAGTCATTACTATTTTTAGGATTATTGTTGTAGTGGTTGCTGTTGTTATTATATCATTAGGGTTTTTATTGTACCACTGTTGTTGTTTCCTGTTGTTTTAAACTAGGACATGGGCTTGCAGTGAGAGAGGATGTAGTTAGTGAGGACTCACTATCCCCTGACTTGTGGAAGAACGTTGTGTGAACGGTTACCGTGGGCACGGGGTGGCCATTGTTTTACACAGCTCTTTGAACTGCCACACGTCTCCTCCTGACAATTCCAGGATGTCTGCTGCTAACACAGATATCTGCTCGCCGATCTGCGCGCCCACAAACTCAACTACATCTTTCAGCTCCGTCACACGGCCACCATAATTAATTGTTCTCTCTATTTACAAACAGTTTGGACATTTTGTCAAACACTGGGCTCCGGGCTGACCGCAAGCCGCAGACTCTTGGTGAAAACATCTTGACTTTTTAGAACATCTTGGCATTCGGTGTCCGATTTATTGTTTTTGCTAAAGACATATTTAGCAAATAGTGTGAACTTAACAGCACGGCCCCACAGCAGGTGTCGCCGTTTTGCTTCATACACTGAGCAAAAAAGCGATAATAAGCTAATGTGACAAGTCTATGGGTTTTGGAGGCTTATGTTTATCGGGAGTGGGGGGGTGGGGCACGAGTTTCCATGGTAAACAGATGTTGCACTGAGAGCTAGCGAGGCTGCACACTGGCTTGTTTGTCAAGACATTGGCTACATTTAGCTGTTCTGCAAAAAAAAACGGTTGAAGTCTGTATATGTCCCACTGATAACTCTCCTGGGGCGTAACATAAATACATAGTTTGTTTAAAATGATGTTTAAATGTTTAAAATTAACTGAATTCATTATGGTTAGCTATAGGTTCCAATGCATGTATTTTTATTGATGACTTTATTTGAGACTTATTCAGCATTCAGTTACTGGTGATGTCAGACTTTTGTGGAAATATGAGAATGTTGCGACATGTGAGCCACACAGCCCCACTGAGTCAGGGTGGAAGCTTCACAAAAACAGTTTTCAGAGAATCAGGATATCTTTAAATCCTCAAACTGTGCGTCACATTTGGGGGTCTATAAAAGGAAGGGCTGTTGCTTCTTTCAACACGCTCAAAGACACGTGACAACCGCTACAACAAAAAGAACAGCTAGTGTATTTTTTCTTTGGACAGGATGCCGACTACATGTCACTTTGTGAAGAGTAGTCAGCAGAACTGTGTGTGATTGTGCTTTGGATGATCAATACAAGCATGAGGACGATAGCATTATTACGTAGAATTACCCTGACTGTAAGATCCTCATCATAACACAGAGGGAGTGGAGACATAAACCCTGTTATGTTTCTACACGGTGGAACCATAGAACCTTGATTGCTTTATCTCCATTTAAATGCATCAGCAGGTGGTTTCTGCCCCTTACACCACAAGGAAGGGTAGCCTTGGGGCTAGAGTAGTGGTTGACTCCCCAATGCCTGCTCCTTAATGACCGGTCTCTGTATTGTCTAACCCCTACCTGCTCCTTCCCTCTCACCCTCTCTACGCCGAGCTGAGGCAACTCAGGAGCACGTTCAGTGACAGACTCACTCAGCCACGTGCCTCTAAGCGCTTCATCCCATCAGCTATCAGGCTTCATAACACCTCAACCCCCCGCTCCCAACGTCTC
>JAOPJK010134407.1:0-14008 GCA_027123565.1 Phycis chesteri
CATTTCTTACTGTATAGGCATATACGTCATGTATACGTCTATACTTGATTGTTATTGTAAGCTACATACTTTATTTCTTCTGCGTAGGCCTCCTGCCTCATGACACATTTAATTAATGTCGTGATTTGTATTCGCGCCATTGGCGTAGTCAGCAATTGATTTCAGCGGGGGTTGATACAATTTAAGAAATGTCAGAGTATTATACGTAGAAGAATATAATAGTTAACAAAAGCTGTAGCGTGTTTTCAAACTGCACTTCTTGCCTGAGGTTGGTGTGCAGTACCCTCTTGTGATCTACAAATAAACTGTGACAACAATTATATATATTGTACATCTCCCAATGTTATAATACCACGTTTGAGTGGTATGGTAACTTTGGGAAATATAAGCCAGAGGTTCCAAAACATTTTCAAACCACGACCCATCTGTGTGAAGGTATTTTTGTCTCAAAACCCACAAAACATTTATTGCAGTAAAATATGTTGAATTACGTTCTCATTATCATGTCAAAAAAGGTAAATGATTAACATTTATCTATGTATGTTGTTGATCAATACAGTATTCCTATCTCAGTTTACATTGGGTTTACATTTACACAATGTGCATTTGAAGCCTTTACAGACACTTTTTTACAATTTGCAAGTGTGGTAAAGACTTTATTTTCTGTTAATAGCCAATTATAAGCTTACAGTTCCCCGCTGCAGCAACGATGATGAGCAACAAATTATAAATTTACTACATTTAACTGTTCAGTGATTTGAATCCTTACATCAATCTCAAAATTATTAAAAAGTGTGTTTTAGCCAAAGCAAATGAACCGTTCTGCGAGAGGATCTGCCCAGACCCACCCTACTCACCTTTGGGCTAAACCCCAAATGGTTTTATGTGCCAACAAAGCACTGCTACCACTACCACTACTACTACTATTATACAGTTTCATGCTTGTGTGAGCTGTAATCGTTTCTATTGATATGACAAACCAAAGACCACTCTCATAACCTTGAGAGACCTGTGGTGTTATCTCCTCCTCTAACGCCACACACACACACACACACACACACACACACACACACACATAGCTCTGATCAGCAGAGAGCCCTTGACTCTGCTGTCCCTCCCCAGTGGGAGGACATCACATCAACAGTCTAGAAATGGGTGTGGGGACAGTGGAGTGAGTGGTATGTGTGTGTATTGACTCAATCTAAAGTGAAACCACAATAAACTGGAAATCTAAAGTGAACCACACTGGTCACACTCTGGTTATACTGAGCATGTAACCCATGTTCACATAAGCTCAGCTTTATTCATTCTGAATCCTCATAACTGTAGGGGCACACTGTGCATCCCTGAAGAGTTACTACATGTTTTTAAAGTCAGATTCAGGGTTTTTTCTAACTGCCATTATTGTCTGCATCCTGGCTGTGACTGCATCAAGTGAGTTCACCAGAATAGCCTACAGTCTGCAGTCCTCTTGCAGCAAACGAAAACTCCTATATATATTTCGTACTGTATCGGCCTGTATAAGTATGTGTTGTATTCATGTATATTCCTATATGTTATTGGCATACCTACAGTGACAAAAGGCTACATACTTTATTCCGTCCCCTCTTGAGGCCTACGTGTCTTATTACAATAGTTTAGTAGCACCACTAACGACCATGCTGAGAAGTTATGTTATATATATTAAGATTGTTTTACAAATACACTACTTGAAACTCAACAGGTTGGAAGGATACGACTGAGAAGGCCACAAGGGATAAGTCGTCTGGGAAAACAGAGCATGCGGTGGCAGAAGCTGAAGAAACACAATGTTTGGTGGTGATTTAGTCAACTACTGGAGTTTCAGGAAATCTATCAAGTTCACAGAGGAAGAGTAAGCTGTACTAGCTGAAGAGTTGGTGAAGGCTGGGTTCAGTCTGATGCAAGGACAAATAAACAAACAAGCAACAGACAAGCAAACAAAACTGACTGCAGGGTTACAGAGACTCGAAAAAAGTGGAGGTGGATTGTTGTTTACCGCAGACTTACCATCTGTCTGCAATTGTTTTAGTTTGTGACATGTAAAAAAGACATTGCAAAAGTTTATTTTCTTTAACTGCACTGAAGTGTGCTGCAGCATTTTAATGCCAAAAATGCCACTGGTCTCTCAAATGCTACATAAAAAACTGCACATTCGCTAAATATATACAGAATGCAGATAATTGACATGCAGGTTTAGGGTCTTCAGCATTTTGTCTTCCTTAATGTGCAAGGTGAACTGAAACCTGAAGTAACGGTCACCACTGTTGGTGAGAGGGATGACACCCAACCTGAGATGCTATATATTTCCACATTTTAGCAATGCAATTACGAATTCCAACAATAGTACAACAATGTTAAGGAATATCTGGATATTCGGGTCCATGCCCTGTCTGTTCCGTTGACTTTGAGAGTTACAGTAGCTTGCGGTCATGTGAGGAGAATTACTTTCCAAAGGTACTAAAACACACTCTGTCTGATCGGGGCCATAATCAAAGCTCAGAGTTGGCAGCCCCAGTATGACTCCACGACTCTCGGCCCTCTTAACTCAAGTCGCACACATCTGTAGTAGAATGCTTGTGAACGCACTAGTTTGTGTTTCTAAAAGAGGAGCGGAGAGGGAACTTGGTAAAGTCAGATTCATGTCGTTTGGTTTGCGAGCTCGGATGTTGCTCTTCGGTTTGGAGAACGAGCGACTGAGGCCAGCGAACCGCCCGGGGCCGTTTCCCCCCTTAGATGTTGGAAACTGAGCGCTGCTATGGTATGGAATAGGGCTTGACAGCACGTGGCCTGACCCCGAGCAGGGAGCTGGTCCCTGGCTCCCACCGAGCAGGGAGCTCAGTGATGGGGAAGCAGAGCGGCAGCAGGAAGAAGCAGAGGAAAACCAAACCGCATGGAGGAGAGGGTCTGCTCACCTCCAGATGTGTGTGACCCTCTCCTCTCCTTTCCTCCGCCTCTCCTCCCCTACCTTCTCCCAGTTCTGCGTGCGGGGCGAGGCGGCAGTGGAGGTGGAGGGCCGCTGCGCTCAGGGGCCGGCCGGGGGGATGGATGTAAAGGTGGATGATGGATGGGTAATGAATGACTGGATTATGGTTGGGTGGCTAATGGACAGGTGGATATATGGATAGATGAGTGTCTGTTGGTGGGCTGGTTGGTTGTAGAGATATGTGATATAGTGATGGTGTCATCATTTATTCACTTTAAAATAAAGCAGCCATGAGTGTGTGTGTGTGTGTGTGCGCCAGACAGCTGGGTCTGGCAGAGGAAAGGTCCACAGAGGAAAGGGTAGAACCAGCTTTATTCTGGATGGCCTGCAGGGCCAACCGGACAAGAGGGGCTACGACTGGTTACACACACAGTAGTCTGGAGAACATCCTCCGCTAATGGTTCTGGTACCCTTCTGTTTGTGCAATGAAAGTGAGTCATTTAGCAGCAGCTTTCATCCAAAGTGACTATCAGTGATACAGATACACATCCTTAAGGAGAGGCAAGGGGATTAGGACATCTGGCTCTAGGACGCTAACAGGTCAACTGTGGACAGGGGATCGAACCCAGAAACGTTTGACTGGGAATTGAACTACCGTAACCTCTCCACCATCCTGCTCCCCATATGGTTCCATGCTACATGCTACTACATGCTACTGCTAGCCAGGGACCATCACTCACTAATCTGGTAGCCTTGGACTGACAACAGCTCAGCATGTAGCAGATACTTTAATCCTTGAGTGAGTTCCAAGTTGGGCTGAGAACGATCAGGTCGATGATCGAGGTTGGCTCTGCTACCAAGTTAAGTGCTGCACAGCCCACCTCTTCTAAACATGGATTGCAGTGCAGCTTTGTGAATTATTGTTTTAATAATAGTCGAGAGCTTATGAGTCAGGAATATTAACAACCATGTAGGATGGCCTAAGTGATACAGCCGCGGGAACACATATGCATTATTGTTTGTCATATCAGTGGAATAATAAGGTTAGGATTGGAGAAGGTTCCCCTGCATACCTATCCAGGTGTCTGGTCTCCCCTGCCTCCTTGAGAGCTAGATGATGCATGTCTGGATCATTCCAGTAGGACAGGGATGATGAGTAGATTGGGATGGATGTGTTGATGGATAGAGAACCACAATGGATGCACAATGGATGCATTTACAGACGGATGGATTTCAATATTATTACAGTCAGGATGGATGATTGATGGATAGATTATTGTAGTAAAGGCTGGATAGTGGTAGTGATGGAGTAACCCTAGTCATCTATGATGTATATATTATGGAAGTAATGACTGCATATATTTACTGTATATATGAGAATAATGTATGTATAGATGAAGGGAGTAGTTCATGTGTAGATTTATAGAATAATAATAAATCTATGTATGGATGGGTAGATTCCTTTACAGTTGTATTGGATGTATAGGGTTAATAATGTATGTATCCATACTCATGTGTGTAGATATATAGATGTATAGATTGTGGCTTTAATAAATGGATGGTTTCAGTAGTAATGAATGTATAGATGTATAGGTTACAGTCGTGATGAACGTATGTATAGAAGGTGGCAGTCATGCATGTATTGACGGATGTATAGATTACAGTAGTAAGGAATGTATGTATGTATGTATAAATAAGATATTCAGATGCTGGCTCTGGTGTTGAATCTGGGATATTTTTCAGCAGAGTAAATAAATGAAATGGTGCTTGGTCATTGTGGAATGAGGTCATAAGATGACAAATGGACTGCGTCCCCCATTACAGTTTGGATCAAGCCTAAATAAAAGTGGTTAACTTTCTTAAAGACCTACTCCTGGACCTCTTCTGGGGATGAGATTAGAAACTGTCTTCCGCATCACTAAATGGGGTCCACTAGCTGTAGCTATACCAAATCTAAACCACCAGGGGGAAATATCAGCCAATGTTTTATATTCCAGATTCCATTCCAATTCCCTAATAGCGCGTTCCCTTCCTTAAACCCTGTCTTGTTTTTTTCATATAGCCCTATGGCGTATTTCGCTGCCATTTTATTTAGTTTTAGATTCAAAGCCCACAGCGTTTCAGAGCTTCAGAGTGTTTCATAGTGTGTGGGTGGATGTTTTGGGAACGTCTGGAACATTTGTCTGCATCATTTGTTTTGCCACCTGACTCACACATGGTCATCAGTGTTTTAAGTAGCACCTGCTGGCGTCCAACCGTGAACCCGAGGCACCCCTTGTTGTTAAAGGCACACACACTCACACACACACACACACACACACACACACACACACACACACACACACACGCACACTCGGGCAGATGGACAACAGACCCTAATGGACGAATACACTCAAGTGTCGACGTGGAAACATGGGGTCTTTTCAGCTCTTTGCAGACGCAGCTTACTTCAAACCAAATCCTTAAAGGTAGCGATGGCTTGCGAGGTCCTCTTTGTGATATCCCCGAGCTGACTTGATGGATGTTATGTTACTGAAAGGATTTTTGCACTGCTTGAGTTGGATACACTTTTTGGAAAGAGCTTTTGAAAAGCGTCAGTGAGATAAATGTCATGTAATGATATCCAGTAGGCCTTTATCAAGAGTAAGGGTGAACACTGTATCTCATGTGAGTCACGGGCCCTGGCCTGCAGACCCGTACATGATGAACTACACTGTTCTAAAGGTCCAGCATACTGAAACCTGTCTCATCTCTCGCCTCAGCACCACTAGGGAGAATGCCAGTATCATGTCGATGGGGGGGTCTAGTGTACTGAACTGTGTGTGTTCCATGAACATGTTTTCCCACCTTTAAATTGTAGCAGCGATCTGAAGCACTGTAGATGACATAACATATTTGCTAATTATTCATACTGAAATAATTGACCATCCAACAGTAAGTTGAACGTGTTTTAGTTTTGTTTAAACGTGGGTGTCTTCCAGACTCCTACACATGTCACAGTAACGTGTCGACATGCACGGCATCACAATACATCTGTGTTTTTACTTTGTTTTTTTGGTCCCCTCAACAAATGGGCACGGCGATGACAGATGGCGTGACGCCATGCTTGGCTTTCCTCAGACGCCTCCGCCGGGCCCCGGGACGGCGTGTCTCCTCGCCATCCCGACGCGCGGCTGACGCACGGCCACGCAGCGAGGCGCAGATCTTATCCTGAGTAGGAACACTGTGGTGCGCGCTCCCCCACGGCCACAGAGGGGGATGTCGTGGCGGTGGTGCAGAGGGCCCAGGTGCAGACGACCACGTGTCACCATGACCGTCAGGACAGCAGCACTCTGGGGACGCCCTGTCCTCTCACGGCCTGTCTCTCCGAAATTACAAAATGGGGAACTTTCATAAATCCCCCCGAAAGAAGTTTTCCTCCGTCGTCCAAGTGTTCTCAAACAGGAAGTTATTTTCTCTCTTTCTCCCGCAGTGAATAAAAGGCGCCTTTAAACTTTTATTTTAGACAACATCACTGCCGGGAAATGATCAGGGGCTTGTGTATGTGAAAGGTGCTGTACGAATAAAGTTTATTTACTTACTAGAACGTGAGACGGCGGTGCTGCAGGGAAGGTGGCCCTAAGGAACGCAATGGCAATCTCTCAGTCAAAACATGCCCTCAGCTCAGAGCGCAGCTCTAATCCCGGTCCTGGTGGAAAGCTGATGAGCAGCGCAGGGAGAGCCGGCCTGGTAGAAGCAATCAGAGGGATGTTCTTCCACGCACAGCGCCGCCACTACATCAATCCACTGGCAAAGTTGATTCTGACTGGTGAAGAACGCCCTTTTTTAAGTTCACCTTGAAAACACATCCGACAAACCAATATTTCACGTTGAGATTTGTACTGTTGGGGTGTGATCATCTGAAAGCTTAACAGCGTTGTGACGCTCGGCGCACAGATGATACCGAGCCCCACACAACGTGACAAACAACAAACATGGAAAAAAATAATCTCCCGCAAAACGTTGGGAGGAGGTTTCAGCCTTCATCTTTGAGTCGATTAATCCTGTTGTGAGACGTACGTGACTCTCGCCTTCGCTGTCTGATAAAACCAGACTACATTAGGCGGAGCGGAGGAGACAAACTGAGTTAGAGCAAGGCCGAATGAAAAGTGAGTCCTTGGAAGTCCTGGTTGTTTATGTTGAGGCTGCAGAACAGAAGAAGGGCAGGTCTCGCATACGTTGACCAGTTAAACCCCATCGCTTTGTTCAGACATTGTTTAGACAGCAGCACATGCAGGCTGCCAAACAAACTGCCACTGAACCGTGTGTGTGTGTGTGTGTGTGTGTGCAGGTCTACCTGCCTGCCTGCCTGCCTGACTGACTGACTGACTGACTGACTGACTGACTGACTGACTGGCTGGGCATGTAAGTAGATGTATAATTATGTGTTGTGGTGTGCATTAGATGCATATCTGTGTTTGCCTCTATGCACCGATGCATGTTGGAGTGTGGACGTGGAGTTTAAATGTGTGTGTGAGCGAGTGAAGGCGATAATGTCAGTAATCAGTGCCATCTTCCTGGCCTCTCTCCCAGGTCTGGTCTGCCAACTGATTCATGGGCCACGGCGGCCAGAGCTTGGCTCCGTGGGTTCCTGTGCGTCCTGCACTAAAGGCTTTACATCAGTCAAGTTCTGCCTCAATGACCTCCCCTCGCCAGCTCCACTCCCAGCTGCCCCTGCAAAGCTTCTCCCATATGTTTCATCATCACTTCTCCTTGTTAAAATGATTGCCTGAGGTGATCAGTAATCAAGGCCGTTAACTATTGGATTGTTAGCGAGCATAGGTTTTGTCAATAAACACGTGGGGTTTTATATTGAATGTGAATGGCCTTTATTTCTTGAAATGCAGTTGTGTGGATGCACTTACCTTTTGAAATCTAGTCACTGCAAACGTTTTAATTCAAGAATGGGTAGCAAATGAATGTGAGGGGATGCTTTATAAGGTTATCGCAAACTTCCCGTGCGCCTCTTATATTGTAACACGCGCTCCAAAAGAGTAAACAAATAATGGTCAATGCAATCCAAAAATTATGCAAATCACATGCATCAGCAACTTTTTCCACAAATCCAAACCTTTTCCGTTTTGTATTTGCGCTAAGCAGCTACTCAGGGGCAAAAGATTGGGTCAATTTCCACTTTTTACAACACACACACACACACACACACACACCCTCATCTTTTATAAACTGCCACCATTACAGGGGGGAGAGAAAATAACCCAGTGGACCACCCGCCCACACGCGTGTGAACCTGAACTTCCTACAGTACTATTAGGCATACGATTACACCGAGAAAAACACCCTCCTCCCTCTGTTCCCATCACCCGGTGACACCGCCGGCTACGTGGGTTGCATACGTAAACACCTTTCCCTGGCTCGCTCACCCAGACCAAAGCTCAGCTCGATCGACCGCAATATCCCACTGTCTTTCCAGGGAATGGGGGGGGGGTTGAGGCAGGCAGATTGAGAGACCCCTCTCTCTCTCTCTCTCTCTCTCTCTCTCTCTCTCATCCATCTCTTTGGCCCTATTTGTCATTCCATAGTTGTTCATCTATCCGTCAAACAGAGATAGAAAGAGCGAGAGATTTATTGGACAGCCTTGACCACATCAACAGTCACAAGGGAGTTGTGATGGTGGGGGAGAGGCAGGGCCATGAGACCACGCCCCTGGAGAGAAAGGGGTGAAACGCCACACTACAAAGTTGTGATATAAATGAAACCCAACAGTGCAAGTCACCTGACCCCAGGAAACAGTTTGAATGCAGGAGTCTGTGTGAATGTGCAATGTCATCCAGGGGTTTCTCCTGGCCAGAGGACTGCTCTTCTGGGGTTTTAGAAGATCGATGATCTTAACAATCTCCATTTGTGGAAGCAGGGATCTTCCCTTGGATTGGGGAGTTGGCCTTTGCTCTATAGAGGGCTCAGGGCTTAGCTGCTGCTCAGTATGGGGAATCGACGTCATCCGAGGAACAGGACCAGGGCAGTGGGCTCTCTGTGATGTATTGACACGCTGTTATGGTTGGGTTGCATTTGAATCACCCGTGCACTTGGAACCTCGTCTCGCTGTTGGTGTGAGGCGTGTTTCAGACCCATCTCTCCTGCGATGCTTCTCCATTCCCGCTGTCAGTCGTGACTCCTCAGAGATCGCTTGTGTTGGAACCGTCTGTGGCAACACAAAACCGCGGCCCACCTCACCTGTGAGGTATTTTCAGACAGACGTCAGATCAGAGGACAACCGCGCGGATAACAGATGCTAAAAAGAAACAAAGGTGTGAGCTGCTCCCTAAGCTGTATATTTAGATAACAGCCAGAACAGCCAACAACGGTTGGCAGGACCCCAAAGTAAAGGCAGCGTCTCTTGTTATTCCCTTGTTAACAATACTGCCATCATTGTTATGGGATTCGTTCTTTACTCCTAAAAATGTCCATCATATCCACAATATATCGTCCTGTCAGGACATCTTTGTTCAACAACAAAATGTATATTAGATTAAGCAAAGCTTTGAGTCACAATCTATATATGGGGCTTTAATCTATATACTGGGCTTTAAGTAGCTTAAGTGAGATTCCCAGATAAAGCTCACGTAATCATCCTGCATAAGATTACACTCACATCTATCAATAAGGTAAGGCTTATTTGCATTCCATTAATAAGGCATGGCAACGTGTTTCATTCAGTGTTGCTGTTTATTACTGTAGATACAGTAACATCAACCATCAAATAACATCAACCATCAAACCATCATGGAGGTTGGCGGTGCGCCTGTGTCTGTTGGATGGTAGGTCTCTGGACTTCATCCGCTGACCTCTAGAATCAAATTATCTGACGTCCCTTATCAGCATGCATCCCTGGCCTAACATTCACAAGGGCCACTTGTTTTTCCCAGGCAATCTACTTCCATTCAGACCGGACCAGCACACGGTGCTTCAGCTTCATCCCTGAGACCTGTCTTTGTTTTGTCTCGGCAGTGGAATTTCAGTTTTAGCCTTCAGAGGATAATTGAATTGCGCTGGCCACCCGTTCTGTCCGTGACAATTACAGCTCGGCGGATTCTTGGACGACGGGGGCTTTAATCCACCATAAGACCCCCGGTGTCCCATGGCACAGCTAAGTGGGTTCATTTACTGTTTCATATGGAGTGACCTTCTCGCTGGCAGAGGTAAAACGAATTACTTCCAGGGAACGCGATGGTGAGTGGGGCCTCTCTTTCTCTCTCTCTCTCACTCTCTCATTCTCTCTCTCTCTCTCACTCTCTCTCTCTCTCTCTCTCTCTCTCGCCCTCTCTCTCTCACCCTCTCTCTCTCACTCTCTCATTCTCTCTCACTGTCTCATTCTCTCTCTCTCTCTCTCTCACTCTCTCATTCTATCTCTCTCTCACCCTCTCTCTCTCATTCTCTCTCTCGCCCTCTCTCTCACTCTCTCTCTCGCTCTCTCTCGCTCTCTCTCACTCTCTCATTCTATCTCTCTCTCACTCTCTCTCGCTCTCTCTCTCTCTCTCTCTCTCTCTCTCTCACTCTCTCCGTCTCTCACTCGCTGTGTGTGTAATCCCTAGAGAGCCTTCCTCATCCGGCTCGTCTCGAGCCATCCATTACTTTTATATCTTCCCTCCTGGCCTCGTCCTTCCCTGCCCATTGGCTGTCGGGGGTCCCGCCCTTGCATGGGCGTAATCTATAGGGTGACGGACCGTCCCGCGACGCCTCCATCACACGCCCCTTTTCCACAGCATGTTCATGGCAGGGATGTTGTAGAGAACATGCAAACAGCGAGAACGGAGGTCGTAACAAACCGGCATGATGTGACAGGGTAAGGCCAGGCATCGACATGTCGCACGCGATGCGCGGCAACGTATGCATGCGTTTGCAGAGTGGCATTAATGCGCACGGCTCATGATTTCACCCAAGCTATTAAGGCAAAGGGAGGTGATCGATCAGTGTACAACCCAGGATGTCTGCCTCGTCAGAGCACCCCGAATAAAGCAGCATCTTCTCTTGGGAGTCCTCTGGCATGATGCCCCTGCTGCTCGCACGCTTTCTTCAGTCGCTGTCATCCGGTGGCACATCCCTTCACATCAAGGCAACGCTACCAGAGAGTTTAACGCTCATGAATATGCAATAGTGGGTTCACTGGTGTGCCAGTGAATTATTATTTTTAAACATGGTAATCAGTTTTATATGATTGTCGACAGAGGAATCGATGTCATTTCATTGTTGTTACTGAAATAAGTGAGTGACGTAGAGAAAGCAGGAGTAACATCCTGTGTTTCTGCTTCTCCGCCACACAGCTCGTCAACGCTCCCCTCTGCTTCCAACACAGGCCACGGTCTCGTGATGCCTCTTTGTACGTTCTTCTACATCACGACCGAGGGACACCGGCGGCAAGGTTTTTGTTGGTGCAGAGCTCTGTCTGGCCAGCGGCTGACTCTGGTGTCTGAGTGAGGGTTACGCTTCTCAGAGACTTATATTAAGAGAAAGTACTTACTTTAAATGTTCCAACTTCATTTCGAAACATTCGACTGCTTTTTGCTTAATGTACTGACCCATGGATAGCTGTAGCCCATCTTCTTTTTGAATGTTCTGACAGCAGCACCCTGGGGGGTGGGTAGGTACCTTCATCTGCAGGTATGGAGGAAGGAGGAACCACAGCTGCTCGGCCTGGAGGTCATGACCTCAAAGTGCACTTGCGAATGACGAGGGAGATCCTAAGCAAGACCACAAGACAGGGTTCAGGAGTTCAGCTCGGCTCAAATTGGATCGCTCAAATCCAATGTTAACACCAAGCTGCACTCCAATCTAACACCTCAAATTATGATAATTGAATTTGAGCTGCAGGTGTATAGGAAGGTTGATTCCATCTCTCCAGGTAGCATCAGACTCTTCAGAAAAGTGGTCTTATAGCAAGAATCACTAAAAAATAATCAAACAATGGGGATTCAAACCGCCGCATACCAGGGCTTAAACGTCCAGACCGAAAGCATCAAGATTACCTCGGGAAATGTTTTGATCAGATATGACACTAATTGGTCAAAAGATGTCTGATAAATAACGTGCTTCATTTCTTTTGACATTTGTAACTGAAAAAAATCCAGCTCCATTCAACTGGAGCAAAGCAACCACAGGTCCCTCCAGAATCTGGCCACATTTCATTAGGGTCTGCTTGATCTCCAACGACCAGTGTTGTCTCGGGTTCCATTTTCAGTTCAACAAGACATTTTCAAGAGCGGGAAGGAGCGATGGCAGAGGGACCCTGACAGATAGAGAGAGAACGAGAGAGGGAATATCGACAAGAAAATAAAACCTCTCTTCTCGCTGAGAGGTGTGTCTCTTTCTCAGAATCAAATTAACTTTTTGGCAGAGTACTGCCTTTAACTGAAGGTCTGAATGTATGTCTCTCTCCTTCAGCCGCCAGCCCCCCACAGCCTCAGAGTTCATTGCTCTTCACTCCATTTCTCCCCTCTTTCATTTGATTTTATCTATCTTTTCAATTCAGCTGCCGGAATGACACACACAAACACGCACGCAGTACACACGGCAGCGCGGCCAACAAAATGAAACCTTTTAGCTGTCAAACTTTCTCTCTCTCACGCACACCGCCGCCCCACCCCTCCTCCCTTTCAATTCTGCTTTTCTTTCCATTTGGTTACATCTGTGACAACCTCCCTCGGTGAATGAGGGTTATTTTCCCCGCTGCGTGCTCATGCCTTCAATCTGTCCAGAGAACTGCTGTTGTGTGCGTTCCTCAGAAGAAGAACGCGCGGCCGACCTGAAGGATAGCTGGGTCCCGCTGAGGTCTGCTGCGCTCGGCCGGTGATCAAGAGGGCCTGGATTCACACCGGACCGGTTTTCGTTAACAAATCCAGCGAGTGGGACTCCGAGAGGGTGCAGAGAGGGGTTCAGCGAGGGAGGAGGAGCTAAAGGAATGGTGTCGCTGAGGGTTCTTGCGTTGTGTTACACGTTGTGTGCAGTGCAGATACTGACTAACTGAGCACCGGTTACCATGACAGGGAATGTTTTGTCCATGTGTGAACAGGACGTTCAAGTGTCCCAAGAGATAGACCCCTGAATGGACCCCCTCGAACACTAGGTTCATCTCAAGGGATTATCCTTTCAATAAAGCTGTATAATAATACAGATAATAATACAGCTGCATAATAATACAAAGGCAAGCAGTGGGAGCCAAGCCCTCGTGACGATGGACAGAGGTGTTGGTTGTGTATTTGAAATGCACGCCACAGCAATGGTGATTTGCTCTTTGTGATTAAGTTGTAGCAGATGGCGGGTGTGTAATTGTACCACATGCGGTGACATGAGCATGTGCCTGTGATTGTTTTCCATAATGAAGTCAGAGGAGATGGGGGCTGTGTATTGGTAATGGTCAGGCCACTTAAAGGACTTTCCAACCAGTGCCTCGCATACACACACACACACACACACATACACACACACACACACACACACACTGTTAGATCCGTCAACTAATGTGAAACCTGTTGTCCAGTAACGGTTGTGAACAGGTCGGTGGAGAGATTGGCCCAGCCCCTAACTACCGTACATACCAGACGCCTACCCCGCTTGCCTCGGCGCTCTACCCCTGAGCATAACCCTGGTCAGGGCCGTAGCTGCCGATCGCGTCTGTGTGATAGCTCTCTCCTGGGACCTTTTGCACTTGGAAGTTTGCTGGGATTGTTGCAGAGTTTGGATATGTCTAACTCTCGGGATACGTTTCTTGTCTTGATGACTAAGTAACCTCTTAGAACCACGCTGCTCGAACCTACTCTGCCGTAGCTATCGATGATTGTTTATTCCCTTGTCTGAGATAAGAAATACGGAAAGAACTGAATTTACAGGATATTTATTGATTAGGATTGTAAATCGGTACATTGCAGAAAGCGTAAAAAGCTGTCAATAAAAAGTAATGCCATAAAAAATATGTTGAAACAGGCAATACATTTATAAAAAGCCCTAAAAAATAGGCAAAAACAACATTCACACATGATACTTCTTTTAGGCGATAATGCAGTGTAAGGAATT
>JAOPJK010135776.1:0-13789 GCA_027123565.1 Phycis chesteri
TGTGTGTGTGTGTGTGTGTGTGTGTGTGTGTGTGTGTGTGTGTGTGTGTGTGTGTGTGTGTGTGTGTGTGCATACTTTCAAATTCAATAGGGTTTTGAAGTCAGAGAGTAGAATGTGACCTATTGAGCCCAGCTTCGTCTCCTATATACCCGGGGGTGAAAACCACACCCCCCCACACACATACACATACACACACACAAACTGCCAACAATGTGTGATGCACATCCATGTTAGTTGCAGAACACGAGCTCCCATGCTGGTCCATGGTCCTTGGTATTTTAAGTCGGGATTACAGCGGCACATAAAAGTTAAAACGTATGTATTTATTTTGATAAATAAAATTGTTAATATTGGCAGATATGTAGGCATAAAATAAATAGGTCCAGTATTTCTCTGTTATGCCACCATGTTGGCACATTCACAGCACTGTTATCGACCATAGCTACACTGGTCGGAGGAGGTGAAGGTTCAGAGTTGAGAGTTTGTTCAAGAGAAAACAAACACGCCCCCCAAAAATAATGCGCTACACCGACCAAGGACATACTTCACTTTACTACACACACACACACACACGCGCGCGCGCACGCACACACACACACACACACAGACACACACACACACACGCACCAGAGTGTCTGCGTCCAGGAAGACACACTTGCGGTACTGGGTCAGTGTCCACGCGTGGAGCTTGGTGAAGGTCACCCCCAGCTCGGGACGACCCAGCCAGGAGAGGTGCACCCGGTCCCCGCTGTCCAACACATCCACCCGGACCACCTCGTCAAACACCTCCTCCAGGGCCCGCCTGGAGTGAGTGTGGGGGTGGGAGTTTAGTATAAATACTTAATTTTATACCCTGTCCATCCCCTGCCCATCCTTTGATTAAACGCCCCATTGATGCTCAATGCTCCCCTTCCTTCATATCTAATTCCTGAAGGGTATATGATCCATTGATCCTCAGCCCGCCCGACCCAGATGGTCTCCCTGGGAAACCTCTGATAGGAAGGTGTGTCCACGGGGATGTCTTTATACAAATGGTTTCAGCAACCCCGAATGGATCTTGTGGGATCCGAGGACCAGAAGGTTTGGCTTTGGGGCTTTGGGATCCTTACCCTCGCCTCAGAGAGGCTAAACCCAGACAAACCTGTGGAGAACTCTTTTTTTGTCATATTATTTCCTTCCTTTTTTGTGTCTGTTTTTGAGATGAAAGTAAAATGACCCCAGCAGGATAGCTGGGTCAAGCCTGACAGCCTCCCGAGTGAAGTGGAGAATATGAAATGGTCGCCTCATGCTGCCTGTTACATAGACTGAGCCTGGGGGTTTCCTTACATTCAAAATAGCACAATGGAAATAGACATGACAATACAAATTCTCTAACCCTAACAATGGAATTTGACTTAAAATGTTTGCTTACAAACAATTTAAGTCAACTTAACATGCTTAAATAATACATGTATACGTGCATACATGCATATATAATTTACATACTATGTATGTCAATTATGGAACCTGTTGCAACCATTGCAATTTTGGAATACCCTACTCTGCTGTCCTTCTCAAGATTCATGTTGCCCTTTGGGGGGCTACAGTTGGGGGCTGTCATAAATACGTGGCCTGTAAAGCCCTTTGAGACTAAATGTGATTCAATACAATTGACTTGCCAAATGGGGGCATCTGATTGGCTCAAATGGGTACCAGATCAGTCAAATCAGGGATGACATGCACACAGGTACATGTTTGAGCATGTTTCCATGTGTGTTATGTGTGTGTCTTTATATGTGTTTTGGAAACATGACCACGTTGGTGTCGTGTATATATCTGAGTGTGTGTGTATTTGTGTGTGTGTGGCTGGCTGGTGTCTATACTCGTTAGCATGGCGACTGACCGTGACTTGTCGGAGACGCTGGGGGAGATCATGACCACGAGGCGGCGGGACGTCCTGTGGCGCCGCAGACTCTGGGCCGTCACCATGGCGCCCATGCAGTAGTCGTCAGTGGTCGCCAAGGTGACAAAGGCCTCGTCCGCTGGAGAGGGAGGGAGATCTAGAGGTTCAAATGGGGATAGACGGCGGCCAGGATTTTGAAGGGACTCGTGTAACACGCAACAACGCATTTATCCAAAGGGACTTACAGTGAAAGGTGCTGTAGGTAAGATTTAAGAGCTATCACTTGGGTGTCATTTGTTTGATGATGAATGGCCTAGCCAACCATCAACTATTAGTGAGTAAAATGCTCTGTGAGAATAGCTGTTCTGGTTCACTTCGCCTGCCTCTGAATGAGACAAATTAAAGAGTTACCGATCATCTCTTCCCTGATTGATTCAGGTTCAGGGAATTCGTCTTGCCTGTTAATGCAAGGTGTGTGAATGTAACACTTCTCAATGGTAGAGAAACATGGAGAGGGAGGTGGCATTTTTTTGGGTTGGTTATTTTCAAAATCTCCCACGTCTTTCCAAAATCTTAGCTACAGCAGCCTGATATATGGCATGAAGGAGGAGGTAGGGTATCAGAGGGTATCATACAGGCTTTGGGCACTGGGGACCGAACCAAGTGCCTTCCGGCTGGGAACTTAACACCCTAGCCACTGCACTATTAACAAACACCTCAGCATTACTCAGGCCCTGGTATCTATTATCATTCAGAGTTTTTAAGTCTGAAAGATAGTCGATAATAATCACAATTAAAACACATATTTTTGCATATACTTCAGTGCATTTTTTCCTGTTATCTTCATGTTTTAGGTTTTGAATACTACTGGCATATTTTTTAACCCCCCACCCCCTTGTGTTTAGGGACAGTTGGGCTAGGTCAACCCCCATCAAGACTAAAGACTATCTTTGTTTTGTGTGCATTGTATTTACACTATTTCAACACAGATTTTGCAACACTTTTGATTGTAGATACTAAGTGATAATTGCAAAATCCCAAAGATAAGAGAATACCTACCTGACATTCTTGGTGTCTTAGAAGTTGGAGTATGTTAATTCTTGTGAAAGAATGTGTTCATTCTTCAGAAAGTATCAACACGCTTTCCCTATTGCTAAACCTGAAATCTGATCTTTCTATCAGAAGTCAAATTCGACTTTTGTTGTTCGATTTTCAAACCAATTTGAAAGCAAGGAACTGAAAGTAAGTTACAAGTAAGGAATAGCACCTATGGGTCAGTGGCTTCACTAGCGCGGTCAGCCAACAACTCTGTTGTGCAACCCCGCCCCCCCTTGTAGCTGTGCAACCACCATTGACACAAGCGTCACATTGGACATCGCCCACATCCAAGCTGGCCTCGTTTCTCGTCATTTCTTCATGTTTCTCTCCCTCTTTACAGTTACGTAATCCCTCTCTAGGTTTACTTATATTACCTCTCTAGGTCTAGCTACATTAACTCTCATTACCTCATTAACTCTCTCTCTAGGTCTTGTTACATTAACTCTTTCTCTAAGTCTACAAAGTGACATCATCTCTCTCCCTTTCTCTAGCCAGTTGAAAACCCTGTCACCTAATAACAATGATCACTTAAATAATTACCTTTTTACAGTAATAAGCTCTATAAAGCATGGACTCTTTACAAAGTACACTTACATGTCTTTATTTTGTAACTGTACAACACTATTGTTGAACACATGTACAACACAGACACGTGCGTGTGCACACGTGCACACACACACACACACACACACAGACACACACCACACACACGTGTGTTGCACTTGGAAAAACATGTGCGTTGAAGATGGTATCATAAAGAAGGGTTACAAAACAATTGCATTAAAAAAAAACAGTAGGCTACGATCTCCCACAATACATTTCCACCATAGCCATTTGCAGCAGCGCTATCTTGCACATATTAAGTATTTACAGCTGACATAATTATGCTTATTTTTATTCTGAGTCCAATCAGTGCATCTAACGTCGTTTTTTGGAGAGTTTATTTATGTAATCAATAGATAGACATAAGGGCCAATGTGTGCACAGCAAACGCAACAGTCATATATTTAGCATGTTAATAGAAGATAGTTAATTCAACAAATCCAAATAAACATTGATAGCATGGCAACAACTGCAATGCATTTTACAATACTGATGATGGTAAAGCGTCAACACCTCACTTACAAGGGGTAGTTCAATCATTAAAATATATTTAAATTCAAACCCAAGTGTAAATCGATACCCCGAAAAATGTTGGCTTGTTAATGTTTGCTGCGCATAATAACACATTTAAATCCCTTGAATACATGTATGAAGCTCTAGCTGTCCCTATGTATCCACAGAGCAAGCAACACCAGTTTAATAGCACTTTACATTAGGTTCAAGGCACTTCAAGTGCTAGCACTCGGGCAGTGACGTTAAAACGTGAAAATACTTCATATGGCACTGCATGTGGTCACACAACGCTACTTGCTGGTAAAGCCATCTTTGCGTTGCGGAGGAAAGAATAAGGGCTTGGCTTGCGTGAATGCACGCTGACAGTGGTGTCCCTGTAGTCTCCACTGTCTGTGCTCAGCGACCAGCAGAGAAAGTCACGCAAGAGTTCACGCAAGTTCTCTGGCTGTAATTTTGTATCTCACATTCCAGCATGTGCTGCCACACCTACCACACAGAGTACAACCGATCATATATCCTACTATTACTACTTCCACCATGACCCATGATCTAAAAACAAGGTAAACATCGCAAAACCAATGACTGGTTAAATTAACATATAGCAGCTGTCATAAAAACTGCGGCGCAAAAACTAGCTAAACACTACTAACACAAACTGAGATAATGTCTTTATGATTTGCATATGGCTACAATATGTTTTAAAGTTCTCAAGTTAGGCCTCTAACTCAAAATGCCACGAGAAGGCAGTGAACTATAGAGAGACACTATTTTTTTTGTCTTGTCTGCACGGCCCACATCTGTGCGGTTAGAGGTCTCCAACCGTCTTGTCTACCTGAAAGACGACTAGGAGGTCTTGAGCAGGTTGCTGAGAACTGTGAAGGGACAACAACAGACAACAGCAATTAATACAGGTATTTTCAAAAGATCATGGACCACAGTAGTAATGATGTGGATAATGGATTAATTAGGTCACAGGGTCCAGTAATGAGGTGGACAATGCATTAATTCACTTATTATGCTATAGTAATGAGGTGGATAATGGATGATAAGGACAAGGATTTAGTAAGGATGTAGTTCATAGATGATAAGGATAATTATTTATTAATGAGGTGGAAAATGATGATGAGGAAAATGGGCAGTAATGGGGTGGATTAAGGATGATAGGGATAATGAACTAGTAATGAAGTGGACAATGGATGATACGGATAATTAACTAAATATGAGGTGGATAATGGATGATTAGGATAATGGTTTAGTAATGAGATGGATAATGGATAAGGATATTTAACTAAATATGAGGTGGATAATGGATGATTAGGATAATGATTTCGTAATGAGGTGGATATTGGGCAAGGATAATGATTTTGTAATGAGATGGACAATGGATGATAAGGATAATGGTTTAGTAATGAGATGGACAATGGATGATAAGGATAATGGTTTAGTAATGAGATGGATAATGGATGATAAGGATAATGGTTTAGTAATGAGATGGATAATGGATGATTTGACTGTCGCATAATGAAGATGAAATGAAAAGTGCTTGCTCATGGTGGGAATCGTTGGGTCTCTGTATCGTTGGGTCGCTTTCCATACTGCTCTGTATGGCAAGCGTCTTGCGATAACTTCTGTTATGGATTGGCACTATATAAACAGAATAGTGAATTTAATTGAATGAGTGTAAATAGAGTATGCCTACGTTGCGGTTGGGTATGGTTTCCCCCCTGGTAGTTTTTGCCACTCTCAGGGTCCGCACCTGAACGAAGGAAACGAGAGAAGATTGCATACCAAAACATTAACAGACAATTGAATTGCTTTCCACTGACGCAGGATAACACAGGAAAACAAGTACAAGGACACTCTGTTGTCCTTGTATGTCCACTGCGCCCACCCTGGAACGACTGTCTCCTCAGCAGACCTCGTTTTGTATTGCTCCAGCCGCTTTGCACTCTACACAGCACTTAAAATGTTTGTAGTGTTTTTCTGCAATATTGACCGAATTGCTTTGATTGTTCTCAGCATGTCTTGGAAGTCAATGTGAAGAGGAGCATCTGCTGTGTCCCTCTAACTGATTCCTGTTTACCTGCACATTTATGTGATTTGATGTTTTAATGTGGGTTTTTTCTTTAACTTTTATGGTACTTGTGACTAAGATCTATGTAACACTATACAAATAACATTTATTATAATAATTATCATTATAATTTTAGTGTCTACCAAAGCTGTATTGACCCTCCAACTCTATTGGATACTTAGCTAGCTTAATGTAACCACTAGGTTCTAACACACTATTGTAATAATAAACTGCTAAAAACTGAAACAACACATACTTGCCAATACTCTTACTGCCACAATCACTAGTATATGGATTGTAAATCATCTTTGTTTTGTCACGCCTCACATGAAAAACGCTGTTGCAGTTTCAAACACAACAATGTCTCCCCGTAATGAAGAATAATTTTACAATAAATCGCAAAACAATGACCAATGACACATTACTGCCAACGCAATAACAAGCAACAACTCAGATGATCCTATGCTTCCAAAATGGTGGGGGACATTTTGATGCGGCGTTGCTATGTACAAGCCCTATGAAAGTCATTACTGAGGTGATGGTCTGTGAGGGGAGCTGACTGTGGTTACTCACCTCCCTGTAGCTTGAAGCAGAGCTTCTTCTTCTGGTAGGCGAAGTAACTTGACGCGGCACCCAGGAGCGCCATGCCAACAGCGCTGGCAATCCCTGCGATCTGACCCGCTCCGGCCTCTGGTGACCCAAACACACATGCAGACACACGCACACACACACATAAAAAATTGTCAGGTTGGTGAATGGTGGGTCATGGGAAGGTGGCTGCTACTGTAAGAAGAGCATTATGCCCCCATGAAATATAATCCAAAAAATATATTAAAAAATACATATTTCCAACCCTGGTGTGTACGGAATTTCCACGGTTTTAAACAAGATATGGTCTTCAGTCTTCGCAGTGCATTTCAATGCCCCACAAATTCCACAAGGGGGCAGTCAAAACTCATGTACCCACTACAAAAGCAGCTAGTGGGTGGAGTGCACCCATCCAATAGGAGGAAAGATGTTGATGTCATGGGAGGTAAGCTACCCATACTGATCTATAGTCCTTAAACTCTTACAGACATGTTGCTACCGAGTACAAACCAGTACAAACACTGTCATTATTTTTTTCTCCATTAGAAAACATATGAAATAATTATAAACCTATAATACATTGTTTTGATTGTTATCAGAGTCTGGTACGAGGACATAATCTTTGTTACCAACATATCTCTATGTGAGCCTTTAGAAGCTTTAGAAACACGATGACTCCTCGCATTGTGCTGACCGTGAGGAAACCCTGACTACAAAACAATTGAAGGGGAATCCCTACCCACCCTGGCACAAAGCAAAACAGAGGGAAGTGTACAGGCAACAGGGATCACAGCACACACACAGATTCAATGCCGACATAAGCAAGTCCCCACAATTCGACACAAAAGGCAATGTACAGACAACATAGGACCACAGCACAGAGAATCCTAAGTCCCCACAAAGTCACAAAACTGTGTAAACAACGATTTTGTTAAAGGCATGCACACAGTCATAAGGGAGAGGTGTGTCTTGTGATGAGGCAGAGTACCAAAATAGGGTGTTGTCCGACACACACACACAGACACACGCACACAGAGACAGAGAGAGAGAGAGAGAGAGAGAGAGAGGGGGGAAAAAGTATCACTGGAAGCTATTCCCAACATGGTTTACTGCTGGAAAATGATAGGTCTAGTGTACTGCCCTGTCTATTAGCTTTCCACACACACACACTGCAGATTCTGCCTCGACATTCATAAATTAGAACAAACAGTATGTACTCGAGACGAGAGCATTGAACAGTATTTATTAAGACCACAGAGAGTTAAAATTAACACACATACCAAACAGATTTCTCCGAAAACATAACAAAAAAATGGCTGCAGTAATTAATCAATAATTTTGTAAGTTATCTTTTGCAGTAGAACAAAACCGTTTAAGCAGTTTTAAATAAAAAAAATATCTGCGGCATTTGGCCCATGTCAGGCCAGTATAACATTTCGAGAATTAGTTTCAAATGGTCTGAAGTGTGAGTGCGTATTGGATACATTGCTCAGGATAAGTTTTGCCCTGAATGTTGTCATGAACGTCAGTTTACTTTTGGGTTGAGAATTCCATGACACACACCCATACCAGATGTTACATACCACAACCTGTTTTCAAAGGAGAACACCTTCTGCAACGCCCTGTCGTTTTACAACCCTACCCAAATAGATGCAACACCAGGTGCACTCATTAGAAAAACTAATATTTGCCAGGAGAAAGAGAGCTTCTGAGCAGTACCAACACCAACCATCTTGAGAGTCACACACACAGACCAATGACTCATAAGAGGCAAAGGAAACAAGAAGTACATTTGACACAATTTAGGGCTGCTTTTAAGGACAACGCAAGGCTGGCGGATCGAACCATTGTCTCTCCTGGCTTTGCTAAAACATCTGTTACCAGCTGAATTTGTCAATTCAGCATCATTTGTGAGTCAGCTGAAGAGCATTTAGCGTGGGCGTGCCACAAGCATGAACAATAGCAGGGGCACTTTATTGTAGACTCGATATGCATCAGACACTAGGGAGTTGGTGGACAACATTAACAACAGTGAATCCCCATACATGTACTTGACAAAATGTCTTGTCACAAATGTCACAAAGACAAAGGCATTTCACGCGAAAAGCCGTTCGACAGAATCAGCATTTCATCAAATGATAATGGCGTCAACGTTTTCATGGTGCCAGGAGAGATGTTGACGGTGGTTTGATCACACAGACCACCGTCACCGTTATTGTTTGTTCAGATTTTCAGCTAACTTAAACAAAGAATAAGCAATGCAGTAGCTGGTGGCAGAGTCAGCCATGACCTAGGCACGGGCCAATTATTATTCAATGATATTATTGTCTGGTATCCGTAACAACACGCGGATGAATCACAGGTCTAACAGGCTAAATAGCGAGGGCGGGTGGAGATGATTGGAGCGAGTGTGAACACACACAGATAAAACACCAACACTCAAATGTCTTTGGAAATCGTCATACACCTTGTGCAATTTACAATGAAGCTCTGGGTTAGCACAAGGTAAAGGTAGGCTGTGTTTTGTTTTGGTTTGTTTTTTTGGGGGGGAAGGGGCTCTTCTCTCCCTGGAGAGAGAGAGGAAGATAGAGGAAGAGTTCTCATACGAGCCCCTCCAGCAGTTGCAAGGCCCGCTCTAACAGGGGCACCAGGGTTTGCTTTATGTTGGCTAGCCAAATATAGAATCCCTCCGGCATGTTAGCATTTAGGATCTTCAGCATTTGGACCCACGGATCTGCAAGGACACACAATCACAGCAGAGGGGTGTGAGCCTCTGGCTGTTCTGTTTGAACGCACCGAGCCCAGATGCAATAAATTTATTTGTTTTCACCCAAATAGGACCGCCCCCCTCGTGGCTTTGTCTGCCATAATAATTGAAGAGAATAGCCTGTTCTGCGGACTCGTTTTAAAGGCGCTAGCGAACAGGAAGGCACAACGGGACGGGGGGCTGTGAAACGTGCGACCATGGAAACAAACCGACCAACACCAAATAACTTCCTCTGAGACCGAAAACAGAAAAGCAGCCTCTGAGCGTAGCCTCTTCCCAACAAACAATTGTAATTGGAGCAAGAGAGAGGCCGATAATGGAAGTTGGCACGCCACCACAAGAATGAAAGCCGTAAAGTGTTCAGAGCGCGACATCGCAAAACAAAACCAGGAAATGTTATTTTTTTCTTACCTTGAGTATTTCCATTATCACTTCCACTAGAACCACCACCACCACCATCACCTGTGAACATAAGGAGAACATGAGAGTTTTAGTTTATCGTTCGTCCATGCTTAAGTCTGGCTTTTAAAAGTCTGTGGGAGAAATATTAGAATATTTTACCGTGGTAATTTGGCTCCTTGGCACCAGCTACAACAAAAACAGGGGGGAAAAGTGCAGAATGAGAGACATGCATACACTTTACACTGTGTTTCTCTTCAGCCTACTAGTTGTATGTTACATGTATGTCATCTAGGTTATTGGTTAGGTTATTATTGTATTAGACTAAAGCTATAGTTATGTTTTCCTTTAAACCTATACTATCCCCAATAGGTAGGTATTCATCAAGGCTGGTCCTGACGTAGTTTGTGGTTAGTGCCAGAGAAACGCAGCTATCTACATCAGTGGAAATTACTGTTGTGAAAATAGGTCTGTGCGTATGTAGCTATTAGGTAACAAGTGGTCAAGTTCAGTTGTATAGTTTTAAACACAACCTGAAATAAAAATGGACCAATATCTTATTTCATTTTCTCATCGTAAATTCAATTTGGGTGATTTACTTGTTTGTGTTTACCTTGCTAGCGTATTTCCACGGTCGACTCAATTCACAAACCCACTCACCCATAAACAAAGTAGGGCTTAAATTTTTAAATACATTTGTATCTAACATACTCATACGTCTAAGAAGCACAACTTCTCTTTTTCTTGCGTGCGTGACTCCAACTCATGTTAATCATAACGTGTTTAACATGGGGATTCCCACCTCATTTATATGTCTCCTAGGGTCTGTGCAGGCTAGCTTTGGTTGACTGAGGTTACTTTAGTTCATATGCACCCAATGTGCCCTTTTGTGAAAGACATCCAAGCCGAATAAGAGGCATGTGGTTCTGATTATGTTAGCCACCATAGTGCTTCATTCCTGTTTATTTCAACCATCTATCCATTCATTCCATTGTAAAAAAAAAAAAAAAAAAAAGGAGAATAGAAAACAGAAAATGGAGTAATTACTTCCATCTGCATTCACTGACAAGATGAGTGGTATGAGAGACTCGACAATTCATCGCTCATTTCACTGCGGCAGTCCACTTGAATGTAACAATTTGTGATAGAGACTAATTGGCTGTTTAGTTGTCTAATGTTCATTTATAACATTTCACTAAATCCTTCAATAAATACCCAATAATAGGCCATAACAACAAGGCACCTGAGGTTAATTAAATCAATGTAAATAAATGTTGTCAGCCATCCAATCTAATTGTAGTTTATATTCCTCACAATATAACATAACTCAAACTCAACTCCCACTGACTTTGTTTCACAAGTTGGCTGGTGTTAACTGTGTCAGCGCGTACAGTATAGTGGGGATGTGGTAGCCGTGGCAACCAACTAACAAAACAAAGCAGCGCATACAACCACAGAGATGTGACTCAGACGTAGCAACAGATAGCTCTAGACACGCAAAACCCTGCCCCCCCCAAAAAAGTGAGAGCGTCTTGTGCAAGAGATAGGGGAAGTCTGGACAGCAATACAGCCACTACATTACAATACAAAGTATCAAGAAGTGATGAGTAGAAGTGAGCCAGAAGGCTTTTTTTTTAATTGTGTGCAGCTACTAGCCCAAACACTGCTGTCTTTCCTTGAGGCACTTCCTGTTGCTTTAATTAACAAATATATGGTACAGTTGGCCATAGGAAAGGAAAAAAACAGCAATTATGTACATTAAAAGCCCAAAACAAATGGCTACAGCAGTATAGGTCTATTGGAAGCCTCAAACAATATCCTACCTCCTCCATCGGGTTTGTAATCTCCTTTTCCGACATCGAAGAGGTCTGAATCGTCAAACGATCCCCCACCTTGCAGACCACAAAGGAACCACAGCAACATGAGTCATGCTGCCATTCAACTGTACCAGGCCAACACCTGCCTGATTGAACAGTTTATATATCACATTCCTCACAGATTTCTCAGAGATTAGCGTCATTTTGTTCTCTCCATTTTGCATTAGCGCTACTTCTAGCTTCTTCTAGTTTATTTTGAGTGAAATACTAGCGTACTTAATTTTGCATAGAATTGTTACTGATTATTTCCACTCAGTCCAAAGGTGAAACGTTTAAGCGAGCCTTGTTTGTTTGTACATTTCATTTATTCTTTTATTGAAACTACAATAATGGCCACCAGGTATCACGCTGTTTATTCTGACCAAAGGTTTTTTTTTTTCATCAGTTGGGAAACAATGCTACACTCTTGACCCATGAGTGTATTCTACACAATTGTGGACAGAATTTTGTATTGGCAAACAGGTTGGAAGCTAGTTATAATTGCGGGGAAGCTGGCTATCCACCAGTCCAAATAGGTGATTCAAGTACATAATGTCAGTTGACTCACCCCCTCCGGTTTGTGGTGGAACCGGCCTATCAGGGTTAGGCTTGGGGTTGGGATCTGAGGGTGACAGGGACAGAGGACCCGGCTTTCAGCACATAGAATGATGATACATGACTTCATATGTAATTCTCATTTCACTGCAAAAATCCAAAGAAGAAAAGTCTCAAATGAATCACAACACAAGGCAATAATTGAACACAAAGAAGCTCCCAGGCAACCCAGATTATTTTGATGAATTGGATAGATGCAATGAAAAAAAAATTAAATCCAAGACAGCCCATAACCCCCGAAAAAGCAAATAAAATGAATGTTACGCCGCAAGAAACGAACACCGCTAGACAGACATGATTGGTTTCCAGTGAGAGTTCTAGACAAGACAATAGGCGTGCATGTGGTTCTTTACCTGGTCCAACGGCATCCGACAGATCGAGTTCATCTGGTCATGGAGAATATGAAAGGTGTTCATACATGTACAGTGCACTACATACAAGTCCTAACTTACTGTAACTTGAGGAAGAGAAAAAGGCTTTATTGATGTGTTGTGTTTGTCAATGTGCTTTTAGAGCTGGTCCTTAAACTAACTGGTACACCATGGATCACTCTTTGAAATTTTAACAGAACAGTGATGATCTTACCGCCTGCTGGCTTCTTCGGACGGGCCTTGGTGGGCTCCGGTTCTGGAGGAAGAAGCACATTTAGAGTCAGCATCTTCCTTTTAATGACAAAACCAAATGATGTGACAACATCCCCTGGAATTTTACACAGCTAGTTAGCTTTTTGTGTTTTTTTGTTTGTTTGAGTTGCAATTTGTAAGATTGAACACCTCCCAGTTAGTAGGCAGAAAACTTTCAGAACTCAAAAAACTCAATTAGCAGTGGCCGTCCACTGTGGCTGATCATGCCACTGTGCAAACAAATCAGCGTAGCTTGGCTGGCAGGGTGGTGTGAGTAGGATGTGATTTTTTTTATGAATTCAATAGATGCAATGAAAATAAAATAAAATCCAAGACCGCCTATAACCCCGAAAAAGCAAATAAAATGAATGTTCCGCCACAAGAAATGAACACCGCTAGACAGACATGATTGGTTCCCAGTGAGAGTTCTAGACAAGACAATAGGCGTGCATGTGGTTCTTTACCTGGTCCTAAGGCATCCCACAAATTAAAGTCATCTGGTCATGGAATATATGAAAGGTACAGTGCATATAAGGTACAGGAAAGGTACAGAATATACATGTAAAGTGCACTACATACAAGTCCTAACTTACTGTAACTTGAGGAAGAGCAAAAGGCTTTATTGATGTGTTGTTTGTCAATGTGCTTTTAGAGCTGGCCCTTAAACTAACTGGTACACCATGGATCACTCTTTGAAATTTTTATCAGTTGAAGGATGTGATTTTATTGATAACATTATGGTTTAGTTTTTTTTGTGTTTTAATTTTAGGG
>JAOPJK010139997.1:0-13392 GCA_027123565.1 Phycis chesteri
AGAAAAATAAATAAATAAATAAATAAATAACTAAATAAATAATAATAATAATAATAATAATAATAAATGTACCTCGAAACAAGCTTGTTCTCTGCCTGTTCCTCTCTGTACAGGAAGTTGTGCATTTTCACACTGTAGCTTTCAGCGTTCAACGGTGTCTGTCTGTCACCCTCTGGGTGAAGGGAAAAACCTGTCTGGGGAGGCTTGTACTTCTTCAGCAGGTCATCCTGTTCTTCTGTCCGGTCTAAACATGGTATTATAACCTTGTTTTCATGATGCCAACTTCCAAGAGGCTGAAAAGATACCCCACAGCTCGCAGTGGGTTCCTCTGTGAAGGCCGGTGATTGCGCCCCTACCCTCACCTTCAGAATTCGTGAGAGCACGGGCCTCATGCCAAAATCCAACACAAGCCACTGTTCATAAAGACCCGGAACAGCAGACGCAAAGAACACTGTGATGTCGTAGGTCAGCGAATCTGTGTTTTGGAACCTCTTCCCCATGGAATAGGAACAACCAGAACTTAAAGTGATTTCATTGAGGGAAAAAGAAGCTCCTGGTTGATTCCTCATTAGTGCCACATGTTCAAGTAGCCTCTGTGTACACAGAAAAGTGGTTATTTTACTAAGTAGCTTGATTTCCTCCAGTCCAAACCAATATTAAGCCATTTAATTAAATTACAGACTTTAAGTTGTATTTAGAAATAGCTACTCTTGTGTTATAGATTAAATGGCAATGGAGGTAGGCAATTTTGATCAAGAGTTTCCATGGTATCCTTTAGACACCATGAAACATGAATGCGATTCCATGAAAAAAGGTAAAACTACCCCACACACATTGTCTTTCCCAACACCACAACATGTTGTATAATAAATATCTATTCTGTATTTACGATGTTGCATATGGAAGTCAAAGTCAAAGATAGAGCAATGGTAGATTACAAACTATATCGAATGTCATTGTAGTTACATGTATTATCCAATAAGGCCTCACAATCTATTTTAAAGAAAAAACATAACCAAAACCCTAACCAGTCCCTGATACAAGACTTCATTGTTGATTCAAGTTGGCGTCAACTGCAATTTAGGTGTTTCAAATAATTTGAAAACAGATCATTGTTGGTATAAAGCCCTCATGCATGATTGCAATTTGCTTTTCTAACCTTAATGTAGAAAGGGTGTAACAGTAAGTCCAAAATATAAACCTTACCTCTGTGTCAACTTGGAAATTCCACTGAAATTTGACTTTCGTTTTCTCACACTCTATGAATAGCTCTTCTTTACAAGTAACACTGACATCCTCTAAATGCTCTGATATCTGCAAAAACAATGATATTAATAATAACACAAACTGTTGACTGCTGTAATTGATTAGAAAAGTCTATTTCATTGTAACAGAAAGTGAAAAAAATTGTTATTTCAAAAGATATGGCAAAATATGAATGCTTTTGGACTTACTATGGTGTGTGTTTCATTTGAACAGTGAATGTATTCTTTTCGTAATCTTTCAGCGTAGGACATGAGGCCCTGAGCATCAATGTTAGCTGTGATCTCCTTTTCCTCTTTGGTGCGCATCTGCCACTCCCTGAGTTCCTCCTCAGAATGGGCTTTTACACACCTGTCACCGTATTCACAAGTGTTTGGCCTAATAAAAGGGATCACATTAACATCACTCATAGGGCCAATATGCATATATATATATATATACACTGTATATATTCAGAAAAGGCAACCGCAATTCCAAAATTGCTGTAGACTTATGTTTACATTGCAATGAAAAAAGGTTTACCATTTTTACACAGATTCATTCAACATTCAATTATTATTTTTGTGTCTATTATGTACGTTTGCTTCCAAAATCTAGTTATGATGTTACCTTAGTTATCTTTTCCTTTTTCTAGTCCTCCATGAACGATTAAGAACAATGCTATGGTTACATACAATATTTATCTTTTAATATTTGCGATCAAAATTTGTAGTGGGTTAGATTGCTGTGTGAAATTACAGAATCAATGCAACTTTGTTTATGTTTAAATATTCAGGAAAGGCAAATGCAAGACCCATTAGACCTCATTACTAAGAGTGGTTTGGTGCTGTATCTGTGCCATTTTTGTTTGTATTTTAGTGCTTGGTTCTCTGCCTACTTTGACTAGATTTACTTACCTTGCGCAGAGACCAAAGTCTTCTCTGTGGTTGTGTGGAGGTGGGCGTGTATTCCACTGTGTGCTGTTGTCACCGGTGATGATCTGGGCATGCTCCAGTGAGGCGCAGTGCTGGAGGAACCTCTCCTCAGAGGACAAGGTCAGGAGGCAAGCTTTACAGTAGAAGGCTGCTGCTGCTCCTCCGCCATCGCTCTGCTGCTGTGGCTGCTCCTGGCTAAGCCGGAGCAGCTGGGGACGAATTGAGGCCGCCAGCTTACCACACTCTGCCAGCCACACTGCCATCTCCACCTCGCTATGAGCCGCATGGCAGCGGTCGACCTCATGCCAACAGGGCTTTCCTTGGCTGACGTGGCTGCAGTACTCAAACGTGCAGCCTGGGGGAAGAGGGCGCACCTTGTGGTAGACCTCCTTCCCTCGATGCTCTGACACATGATGGACCAGGACGGGCTTCCAGGCGTGGGCGCCAGGGGGCGCTGCAGTGCAGGCGCCATCCACGCCCTGCACCGTCAGCTTCTGCGGACTGCTGAAGAAACAGTCCTGGCACAGCTCAAGGAATTTACCAGAGAACTCTTTGAGTATGTTCCTTGCTGTGTCTTCTGGGGTCAAGGAATTGGCATCATTCACGCGTTGTAATATGGTGTCGTTATCCATATTCGTGTTTTTTGCAAAGTTCCATAAACAGGCTTCTTCCATGCTTCTTGCAAATGTGCAGCTCAGACCATCTCTGGAGCAACCAGAACCCTCCATAAAGTATTGGCATACTTGATAAACAACATTTGGGCCGCACTTTATCCCCGCAGGACGGTCACCAACAGGTCTCCAAATGTTAGAGCCCTTGAATCTGGCTAAAAACAAATATTGTTGACAGGGATGACTGACTCTTTGCACAGTGTACGTTATGTCATTCTCTTTGGTGAAGCACATAGAGCACGCGCCTTTCAAATCAAACATCTTGAGGACGTCATCCAGTGATTCAAACTGACCCTGTCCAACTGCAGCGGACCCAAGCTGATTACCTTGAGTCTGATCTAAGAGACTGCAAAGGCTGATGTGGTCGATCCCCTGTTGCCTTTCAAAGTTCCACACTGCGGCCTCCTCCGCGCTTCTAGCGAAGGTACACCGGTTCCAATGTTTGGTGCAGCCAGAGCCCTCCACAAAGTACCAACATACATCATATTTCATCGGCCTTGGGAATTCTGGGCGTCGAGAAATGGGCCTCCATTTGCTGGAACCCTTAGCTCTGCCGAGGAGCAGATTGCTGGCACACTGGTGGGCAACAGATTGTAGCGCGTAGGAGATTTCATTTTCTCTGATGGCACATGTAGCACATACCAGTTTAAGGTCGTGTGTGGATAAAAGATTATTCATTTTGGACCAATTTGGTCTTTAAATGGACGGTGGGATACCAACATATTCCGATTTCAAATAATGTCCATTGTTGTCTCTATCAAAATAGAAATAGCAGAGAAAATAACATGATATTAGTGTTTACGTAGTCATAAGCAACAAAGACCATATAGACAAAAGTCTACACAGAAAATATTTAAACAATTAAGAAGGTACCATGGTTTCAAAATCAGA
This sequence comes from Phycis chesteri, assembly GCA_027123565.1. NCBI lineage: Eukaryota > Metazoa > Chordata > Actinopteri > Gadiformes > Phycidae > Phycis > Phycis chesteri. The sequence continues at coordinate 3,740 of JAOPJK010139997.1, forward strand.
CAAATAGCCTTCATGTTTTTTCCTTATGAAAGCACCAATTAAGAGTAAAAAAAACCCATTTAAAACATGGTACATATCATCTCAAAATGTGCCTGTCACTCTGTGTACACTCTGGACAGTACCTAGACAATGCTACTGGCCTACAAAGCTGTAAACGGAACTGCCCCTACCTACCTCCAAGCATTAGTGAAACGCCACACCCCTGCTTCGCTCAACTACCTCAGCTGGTCGACTGGTACCTCCACCACTAAAAGGAGGAAATGGTGGGATGGCAAAATCCCAACTCCTATCTCCTGACTCAAGACTCACTTGTTCAGAGTCCAACTGAACCCTGCATAACAATAACATCCATCCTCTACCTCCCCCCCAGGCCCTCCCCCTCTGAACATGGAGTAAACCGGAAGGTTTCATAGAGTTAATGAGTGATAGGTAGATGAGTAGATTCACAGATTCAGGTAGAACTAGAAAATGTAATTCAACAGGAGGAATTACTTGTGCATAAGAATGCCCGTAATCATTGAGACAAATTTAGTATGTATTCCGTATGTGGAACACACGCTCGAAAGGAAAGGGAAAAGGAAATAGCGGAGTGAAACGTAACAATGGAAAGCTAGGCTCAACGTTATCTCTCATCGCCCGAACAACTGGATGTTTTACTGGCTGGCAGCCACTAGAGGGTGCTAGTCAGGCACGATAGAAGACCAACGGGGTAAACAACGGATACTGTCCATGCATTTACCAAAATGTGGGAAATGTATTTACATTTTATTTAATTTCGTGAACATTGACTAATTGTAGCAATATTTCGAATTGAAACATAAGGCCACTGCACTGGGCCATAAGTTCAACACATTTGCCATATGCACAAATAATAATAGGCTACAACCTGTCCTATGTGCAGCCTAAAATAATATGCATTGTGTAAACAGTCGGCTGTGTGTGTTGAAAGTGTTGAAAACCTTAACAAAACAGCTCTTAGGCTACATACACTTATTGTTTTGCTAGATAATTGACCAGGAAGGCAAGGTAAACTGACATTACTCAGAAGTAGCCTACCTCCTGGTATCAACTTATCCAGAAATAGGATGGCTTCACGGATTGTGAATTTTAAATGTATGAAAGATAAACCTCAGCTTACCTCACAAATGTCCAACTGGGTCGCATATGCCTACATTGATGTCTGCTCGCGAACTTCGCAATGAACTGTCGCAGTTGTATTTAACAGCAGACAAAAATACAAAGCGTTTCTACGTAAAGACACACCCCATAGTGCCCCATAGGTTTCGTTTTATCGAGGTTGTTCGTCAGACAGACCTTGGAGTTTCATTATAAATGTAATTGAGAAGAATAAAAACATTTACTGTAGCCTACTGCAATAACTTGAGATGACATATATAACATCAACGACGACAGTGTGTTTACTTGGAGGTCTGCGTTAAAACATCACCACCACTACTATCCCGCTTCATAGGGATACATCACCGCGGCGTGGCCGCAGTGATGAAAAACATTGCTCAGTACTTATGCCTACCTGTTTGCAACATTGTGAAGCAAGTGCTGAAGTAATATTATCACGTTGGAATCGGATAATGACAAGATAATTCTAACTGCCCTACAGACCCGCTTTTTAGTCCCAGTCCGTCCCTGATCAAGCTAAGATACAGTGGGCTACCCCCAATACCATGTTGTAATACAAAGATCGATGTAGGGGTATAGGTTACATTTCAAATAACATTTTATTTCTTGAAAATCAGATGAAGGACTCCAGTCATTTACAGCAGAAAAGGATCAGACAGTGGCTGAAAATCTGACTTTATTTCAACTATACTTGTGTCTCCGACATTAGAATCTGTTGGTGTCATTTGATAACCAAAAATAAACCATTGATGAATCATAATTGTGTGATGTCTGTGTTTGCATTTTGCCGTTGGTGGAGAGCTTGCCGGTTCAGACAGCCAGTGGCGTTTCTGAACTTATTCTGAACTGCTCAACCAGAGTAATCGCTCTGACGTTCCTTATTTCTGCGAACCTGGGCTGCATGAACTTCCTGCAAGACAAAAGAAAAAACAAAAACAAAACTCAAAGCAAGGTTGCGTCAGATATGTAATGTACGCCCGATTTCCCTTTTCTGTGGAAATGAACGAGGAAACCTGCTGAAGACCTGGCAGTAAACCGGCCACTAAATAGGAGGGAGTTGTTCACAACATTTTTTGCAAAGTTCTACCCAGTTTGTGTGTACGTTTGTTTGTGTTTTCTTTATATTACCATAGTTTTAAATAATAATAATAATAATAATAATAATAATACATTGAATTTATATTATACATACATATACAATACTATTTCATTTCTAGTGCAACCACTAGTGTTTTTAGTATAAAGGGTAAAAGGGGCATTTAGCAGACACTTTTGTCCAAAGCGACTTACAATCAGTACATTTGTTGGATTCGACATGTGGACAGTTGGAGGAGGGGGATCAAGGGGATCGAACTGCCGACCCCACGGTTAGTGGAAGACCCGCTCTGTCCACCCGCTCTACCCACTGAGCTACTGCTGCAGTATAATGATAAGCGTGTTTCAGTGTTTCAGTGAGGTTTGTCAGTGGATCGTTTTAATGACGTCCTCAGCAATGTCAGGGATTTATGAAGATCGCAAAAGATGTCACCGGCAATTGTCAGGGGTTAATACATGCGAGACATGGAGAGTCTACATTCAGTAAGGCATATGTATGCGTCTGTGGGAAGAGAACAAAGGGGGCCTGAAAGATGTTGAGCTAGGAGGGTCGGATGCTGACAGGGGTCTTGGCCCTGCCAAGACACCCCTGTAGAGTGTCATGTGTGTGATGTGTGTTAGCGAGATATCAATGACAGAAATATAGTGACTTAAGATGGGACAAACCTTAAGCATGTAGCTATCAGTACGCCTAAAGGAAGACGAGTCAACAGTAATGGAATTGATTAAGGGAAAAATGTCAAATGGGTATGTCATCCACAAACAACCAAAGCATTGGTAGACACGTCTTAGTTCAAAACAATTAACTCTGTGGGCCTTACAACAATGTATGTTTACAAATTATAAAAAGACATGTCATTGTTGTCAAATGACTCCTCTCTCGTTTGGGTTATTGCCACTACTGGTAAATTCAATTAATCTAATTTGAGGTGCAAGACAGACAGAGAAGACAGACTATCTAGCGCGGCCCCCTTGCCTTCTCGTGCAGCCGTTGCTTAAGTGCGCTGAGGTGGGCCTCGCGGTTCTCCTTGTTGACCTCCATCTTCTGGTGGAGCTTCTCCTCCGCCCTCCTGCTGAAGCTGTGGCTCTCCTGGAGGGCCTTCTGGAGCACCTCGCGCTCATGCTCCCGCTTCTCTGCCAGCTGCTGCAGCACCATGGCCTCCTGGGACTGGGGAGGGTGATAACATTTATTATTTTTCATATTTATTTTATTTAGGATTATTGTAGAGATGTTTTTACCGTTGCAAAGGACGACATCACAAAAGGAACTTATTTTAAAATGACTATAAAATGTATTTTCAGGAGGGGGGGGGGGCATAGCCTTGTGATACGATCTTGACCTCATCTTGTGAGTTCATGTTCTGTTTCTCGCTGCAGATCAGTTGGGCCTCGAGCACAAAAATTGGAACATGATGGGACCAATCAGTGCTAGGGGGAGGGACTTTCAGTTCATGATGATGCAAGGAGTGCCACTGCCTGCTAAATAAAAAGGAAAATGGCGGCGACCAAGGAATGTTTAGCAATCTACATAGCAATCAAAACAGTTTTGATCCAAAATAAACTAATTAATGATGTTAAAAGATTAACAGGAATCTGCACAAAAGGCTTTTCTCAGATGAGAATATGTTTTTACCTTACTTCAAAATTGAGTTTTTTTAACAACATAAGACCGTGCCAATATTTGGTATTCAATTAATGGCCAGCCAAGGCCAGACTGATGCAAAACGCAAACTTGAACACTGCCACCCCAGGTCCCCCTGTGGTATCAGCCCTGGTCACCTTCCTCCTCTCCTCAGCAGCCTCTAGCCTCTTCTGGAGCTCCTCCATGGACAGCTCCTTTCTGAGGGGGGTCTTGGACTTGGGTTTGTCTGGAGACGGTTCCACAGGAGCCTCCAGGTACACCTCAAAGGCCTGACCTGAGGCACGCTTGGTCGTACTCTTGGTCTGAACCTCCACATCTAGAAACAACAACAGCATCCATGTGATGCATATGACTAAACAGTATGACTGGACGACATTTGCATAAATAGAGCAAAAACTAATTGATCCACATTACGAGTATACCTACAATTGATATGCATACTTTTAATTGTTTAATTAAATAAAATATCATAAAAAAGGATACTCATTAATGATGCCATGGCTACCAGACCGGTCAGGGGACATTTGATTGGTTGATTATGACAATGTTTTTTCAGTGGTGCATCATTCATGATTTTTCATGGCCAATTCCAATTGGTGGATTTTTATCCACCAATTGGAATTGGTAGCAGCTTCTGATAGCTCTTTCCCAATATTAGGCTAGACTTGTACAGGCTGGTTTATAAACTCAGTGCTGCCACACCGACCCTAGTATTATAGGTGTGAAGATAATTAAGATCCTTTTATAATAATAGAATACATTCTTTAAATTATTTTTATAATGATTTGGCTTGTAGGCTTTTCATGCAATTTACAAGCCTACCTATGTTGAGAGTCAGGGCAATTTAGAGAGTAATTATGTTGAATGCATGCAGGATAAGAATTTGTTGTCTCATTGACTGAACATAATGACGTTGCGTCTCGTCCACAATTCGTCCTGTGCACAATAGTAACTTCACATGACCGGCTCCTGTAATCAGCACATGTTTGTATTGACTGGCCGGGCGATATGATTATCATTAGTTGATATAGACAGACCTTCAACATGAACGAGGCTGGTAGGATGGGGCTGTGAGTGGAAGCAAGAGCAGATAAGAGACAGCATGGACATCTCCTTGATCTTGTCCATGTAGGCTGGAGACAAAGAGACAATTGATTTCATGTTTGGTTATATAGTTCACAACAGCACAAGCAGTTCATCATTATGTGCAGTCAGCTGGTTTGGTAAGCTTACAAAAAGGTTTCACATTTGTGTCCCCAGTTAACTTAGTCTTATTAAAATTTTACTATACAGTAATGTCACTGTTTATTGCTCCACAACCAATAACATGAGGTCACATAAATTCACAAGAACACAGACATGCCCCAGTTGATTAGACAGGAAAGGGCCTATATTGCTCATATTACAGAGCGATAAAACTAGCGTGTCTTAAAACTAATTAAAGAAATGTAAGGTAGGCCAATTGAAAACTCTCAGTTAATGTTTCCTCCCCGGGTAATGGATAGTGATGATCTCCCATGCCTCCCAAAAATCAATAAAGCCATTAGAGTGGCCTGGAGACACATGATATACGCCTCTCTGGCTGCTAAGACTATGTGAGCTCTGCCTTGGTTTTCTAGAAGCATACTTAAACAATAACTATAAACTATACGGCAACGTATACTATGAATTCACATAATTTTGTATTGAATTATATTACACTATAATAGTTACTATATTTGGGGGACAGAAGTGATTTGCCTAGCCATGTTATGTCCTCTGTCAACGGCACCACACCCTTTGTGTGACAATAACTGTTAGAGCTTGTAATACAAGTATTACAGCCTTTTTTCTTTGTCTCTTTCCTCCTTTCTTTCATTATGAATCGCTTCATCTCTCAATCACTTCCTCGCCAACAAAAACAGAGCTCATGATTATATAGCAACATGCTTTGTCTTACTGAAGACGCCGCACACGAAACTCAACAGTGTTCTACCCCAGAACCTTTTGGCTATGAAGGTGTGAGTGTATGAAGGTATTGTGTTCATGTATGTGTTGCTTTATTGCTGTATCTGGAACATGACATACACTAACAGTGCACACCTTCTGGGCAACTCTGCATTGCAACACATGAGGAGAAGTGGGTCAAAGGCAAAACAAAAATAAAGACTTGATGGAGAGTTTTCACTGCGAGGTAATGACAGTATTGAGACGTTGTGGTCGTCCCTTCATCCACTCATTACACAACATAAACCCAGTTATGCAATTAAGCAAAAGCAAATGAGCATCCTTTTATAATTATGTTCATTCAGCCTAATATAATATATCATATTCTAAGGAGGAGAACATCTAAGTGTTTAGTACTACAGTGCAGTATACAGTTTAAAGTACTACAGCTTATTATAGAATGATGCTGTACTTGTCACATCAGTGTGAAGTGAACGATCAAACGATCAAATCCGTTTTTCAAAATGCTACAAAGAATCAGACTGGTTTGAACGCATTCCAAACTCATGACTGCTTGAGATAACATCACTCTTCGGCAATGATGTTCTGGAAAATAAGATCACCAGAGTCCCTTCCTGTTACGACAGGAAATGACTGCTGTTGACATCACACAAAGCCTCTGAACATGTACCACCAGCTCATCTATTATTGAGCGGTCCATATGGATTGAAAACACACTTAGTTCTACTCTCTGCGCCCTCGTGTTCTCAATTGTCTTCTCAATTTGTTCAGCCAATGGAAAATTACCACCGAAAATACCAATATCTTTTGTAACTTCTGATTGTGTGGGCAGCCTAGAGCCCGCGTCCAATGTTGCCCACTCTCTATTCTCGTCTTGCTCAGGCACAAACACAGAGCTGTGAAGCAGACCCATCCACTGAGTGTGTCTACCCGAGCAAGCTGAGGGGGAGTGGTGTCGCTATGACAACTAGAAACTGAAGGCTCAGATTACAGGGCAATGCAAAGCAAGTAAAAGCAGACACACTGCTTATGAATCACACTCAAACACATAGCCTGCTCTAACCCGTGTTTGGATTTAAACAAATTATTGTTCTGTGTACATGCACGTTTTCGCTTTAGCTATTCGTTTTTGTTTATTACGCTTATTTTTCGAAGGGATCATGTACAAAAATAGTAATCTCAGAGAGGGGAGCTGCGTTGAACCAGAAGCTAGCTACTAGCAAATGTCCATCAACATAAATTCAAATGTATTGGATGAAGGAAGAAGGACTGACTGAAGAGAAGGATCTGTGTCTGCCAGACCCCTATATTGTGAGGGTCTTCAGGGCGCTGTTGGATGGCTCTATTAAAATACACAAAAATTAGAAAAAGACTCTGCCCTGTTGGGTCATACATGCTGTATATAGTTAGATATAGATATAGATGGATGTTTGAGTCAAGGCTTCATTTGTTGATTTAGTGTATTTGAATAACACCACCTTCTAGTTTTGTAAATATTGGTTATAGTGAAATCAACATCCTCGTCAACAAGGATGTCTATATCATTGTCAAATACATCCTAATGGATGTATTTGACAACAAAGTTCATCCAATGAAAATAAATGTTGATTACGTTAAAACTATGTTCAAATCTGGAAGATGGATTTTACGGTTAATCAATCTGGCCTCCACTGACTAAAATGATAGAGAAGCGTACTTAGAAATACTCTTTGACTACCTCCCAATGCCTAATACTACCTTATTAATCCCCATGTTGAAACAATTCTTCTGCATTCAACCCTTGCTGCACCCAAACAGCCATACAAAAGTACACCGCCATACGCTGGAGCGGCCTCAGAGCACAATGAGCTGGCCTCTGGCCTTCACTCCGTCAACCCCCTGTGTCACTTGGCCAGGGATTTGAACTGGCAACCTTCTGCCTGCTAGTCCACTTCCTAACCTCTGGAATGCCTGCCCTATTGAATTGAAATTGAATTGAAATTGAAATTGAAATTGAATACAATTGAAATTTCCCAGCTTGGGATTAATAAAGTATTTCTATTCTATTCTAGTATAGGGTAGGTATATAGGTTAATATACCTACCTAGGTAAATATCTTAAAGCGGCCCATTTGCATGGCATCTGGCCATTTGCCCAGTTCCCAATTGTCATTTCAGAACACGATAAACAACCTGAATGCAGAGCATTTTACAGAGTCACTTTGGAATCATAAGCATGTTTAATGTGTTTAATTTGGACAAATAGCAAAAGTATCATTGTGAGAGTGATTTCCTAACCTCCCGATACTATCAGTGAATGGATGGCCACACAATCACATGCACACGCACACACTTGCATGCAAATGCACACAGGCACGCACACGCACACTCCACTTTGTTGATGGCACAAATGCTGACACGCCAGCGGAGTGAGTCACTCTGAGTGGGCGAGTCAGAGAGCAGCCTCTATTGAGGACTCAGCATCATTTCATCAATGTCATGTCTGAAGTAGGACACGCTAACTTCATCAATTCTACTGACAGCGTTCCGCTAAGGTCCACTCATTCTCTGCTCCACTGAGACAGCATAAAATGGCGGCCCCCGTTACGATCATGAGCAGAAAGAGTAAGCATGTATGTGTTGCAGTATGGATCAGAGGCCCTTGAAAGGCTTTCATATGCTAAACATGAGCTCTGATCTCTGCTATTCCGCTGGACACGCTGTCTGCTGTATGCAATTACAGACTTTGTGTAGGTGTGTGCATCCATTCCTTTTTAATGGGGAAATAGTTGTCTATGGTTGTTTGCTGTGAATAGTTCATCACTGACGCAAGAACCCTCAAAGAAGTGGGGTTCACTGTTCTGGTTGGTGTTCACCCTATTGGGAAATGTCATTTGTCATTCATTTCAAATGAATGCATGCCTGCAGCTTGTGTGCAGTTGTTCTATCCATTTACATTTGATTATGTTGGCTACACAAGATGATTACTAACAGGTTGCTCCCCAACCATGAGGCACGGCTAGGTGTGCCGTGAAATATTTTACATTTAGGGCATTTTGTGGTTAAAAATATATTCCTGACATAGGTGACAGTGAGCTTGGATGAACACAGGTAAAATGTATTATGGGTCATGCCTTTCATATACCAGGGCACAGATATTAAACGTACATACAATAACAGGGCACAGATACATAGAAGAAGCGGACCCATAATTAGTGTTATGAGCACCCCTGTCAAAAGGGTCTATTAGCAAGAACCATGTTCCCGAAAATCGCTGCAGATGTAACGAGGGCTGGCATTTTTGCGTGGCAACAGTAACAGTAAATATAGTTTGCTGCACTGCAATCCTTGCTTTAAATTTGTGAAAACGGCATGGCTCTGCCCAGCAGGGACAATCACAGGGGCAGTACTAATAGGCTGATCGTTGCTTCTAGAATACTCCCTTCCACTGCAGTCTTTTTGGAAGCATCTGCAAATATATATATATATATATATATTTATCATTCTATCTACATCTATTTTGAGCTAGATTTATAGATACACATGCAATGCATTTTCATTGCTTTTGAGCAATACAAGCTATTTGAGCCTCTATACAGGTCAAGAACACCAAACCCAGGTTGCCATGACGATGGTGCAGCACTGCATCCCCGTATAAATGGCATCAGAGGCTGCAGATGGGCGCAGAGACTGCACACCCAGTGCTACTCGCTATGCTAACACGCCTTTATGATGAACTGACTGTGGGGGGGGGGGGGCGCGCGGGGGCGGGCGCGGGGCGGGGGGGGGGGGGGGCGCCGGGGGGGGCGGGGCGCCGGGGCGGGGGGGGGGCGGGCGGGGGGGGCGGGGGCCAC
>JAOPJK010142264.1:0-13223 GCA_027123565.1 Phycis chesteri
CCCGGGGTAAACGGGTCAACGCTGTGATCCAGAAGCGCGCCACAGAATCAAGAATCACCCATGAAGCAGCCATATAGGGGGGGGGGTTGTAAGGAGTGTGTATGTGTGTGTATTGTTTACTAGCCACCTGGTACATAAGGCAGCTGGCAGCTTATTTGACCTCAAATATTTAGAGGAGGGGGGGGGAGAGCATTACAAAACAATTTCTTAGAAATATTTTTTTTTTGTATTTGCGGCTACGTAAATATTAATACAAAATTAATGAATTGTATCTAATTAATTAAATACCAAAATGATCTTGTGTCTGTCAATATCAACCTCGACATTGCAGCCCAGAAGGTGTGATTGTGAGGTGAAATTCATCTGTACTGTATCCACATTGGCCACTTCTTATGCCAACAGTAGACCCCGCTGTATCCACACACTGCTATCAGGATACAGAAGAGAATAAAGGCTTTGTAGTTATGTTACTCATATTAGATTAGATTAGATTAGATTATACTTTATTCATCCCACAGCGGGGAAATTTCCTTGTCACAGCCGCAGAAAAGTGTAGTACACACTACAGAAATTAAAATAGAAAGGGGCAAACACGACAACGATCAATACAACCTACAATACAACGATATTGTAGGCTTTGTATTCATGCAGCATTCGTGGATGTATGTATGTGTGCCCTCTGTAACAGTCTTTCCTTCACTAGTAAGATAATAGCAAGACTTTTATAATGAAGACTATACTTTTTAGTGAGGTGAAGAGGTGTGCCCATTAAAGCACAGATGAATGGGAACAAGCGAAAAAAAAAAGTGTTTTCTGAAGTCAGATAAAGGAATTGTTTTCATTGTGCGCATATTTTCCTTCGCCATGGTCACCTTAGTTAGATCTACAGGACTGATACAGCCTACTTCACTTGACCAGATAAAACAAAGGCATACCAAAAAGGATATCAGACTATTCATTATGTTAGGTGTATTGTTACGGTTCTGAGATGAAAAGGTGCACCACAGGGTCACGGACGTCCCAAGAATGTAGGCGCTGTGGTGTCATATCAATATAATGAATGAGATAATCATCACAAGGGACTTTAGGCTTTTGGAAGGCATTAATGTTGACTTTCGCTGGTCTCCCAGGCTTTGGTACGGTAAAGCTAAGCTATGGCCAAGTCACACGGCTGTTCTCGGCAGCGAGTGAAAAAACAATATCAACTGCTTTATCTCACGATGGCCCCCGCGAATGAAACGAGCGTACTGCTATGAAGAGAGCCATTCATCATCAGACAACGCTCATGGTTAACCTCCAGAGGTAGCCGACGTGTTCAGCATGCTGTCAGCGTCGGATAACTTTATCTATCCAACCAAACGGCGTGCGATCGCTGCCGATGCCAAGTATCGTGATTTTTCGGCTTATTTGTTTGCCGGGGGGGGATTGTGGTTTGGAAGGCAGTCAAGCCAAAATACCCCACCAACACAATCGGGCCAAAAACGGAAGACAGCTGCCAATGGGAAAGCCTGCAACTGGTGGTAGCTCGCTAAAAAACAATAATAAAAATGACATTAGCCGATGGCTAAAGTGAAATATTCTCATAAACTGAGGCCAGGAACGAGGTGGTGAGCAGCAACAGGGTGGTGAGGTGGTAGGGGGTGGGGGAGGCGGTAGGGGGATACGTTTGGGGATGGGAGCGGTAGGTAGGGGTGGGGTGAGGCTGGGGGGGGAGGAGGGCGGGTAAGTAAGCTGTGACAGGAAACTGGCGTCGGGTCAAAAGCAATTCACGTAATCTCAAATCAATTTAGAAATGTCTTGACATAATTCAGCCATGACCTAGTTACAGGAGAGGAGCAAAGTGCTCCTGTACCGACGCTATTGGGAAGAATCTGCAATCAAACATGTCTTTCTAATCTCAAGACGACGCAGGAAAGGTAATCCAAGCTTTTATTTCCTCTTGCGTTTGAATATTTCAACCGATCAATCCACTCTTTCTGGGCTGCAAATGGTCCACAAGTCTATGCTAATGCTACTCATTTAAAACGGAACCAGGAGACGAGGGGGCGCTGACTTGTTATTGGCTGCTGTGATTACATTCAAAGCAATGAGAAGGTCATTATCGTTCCCCTTGGGGGAAATCTCGCCCCATGCTACTAACCCATCTCAGGCAGACACTGTGCGGATAGCCCAGGGATCCACTCCTGGGATCTTCGGTGCAGAGACCTTTTTCTGGCAGAGTTAACCCAACATGCGCCGTCTTTTGGCGTGGGAGGAACCCAACACGAATGCCAGGAGAACATTCAAAATCCACACATAAAGCCCTCCCCTGTTGGGCTGAACCGGGGGGGGGGGGGCCTTGCTGTGGGGCAGCAGCACTAACCAGATTACATTTCAGAACCCCATGCGCTCGCTTCATTTACCTCCCAAACCCAGAAGGAAAGAGGCTGACTTGTGTGCACTGCACAGAAAACCCGATGCAGTAAGTTCAAGGGATGAGAAACTGCTTGGTGAAACAGCTAACAACAGAGGTGTTTTCCACTCTACAGGGTGAAGGTGCCGTTGTCGTTTATGTGTGAAGTTACTTGGATCTAAACCAGGTTTATCCCATTGATATTGAAAACATTGAAATGCTTCATGTATTCCTTCTAGGCTCAATTATGGCAGAAATAAGCAGTGTTCTGTAGAGGTTGTTCTAACAGGAGCGGCTAGGTCAACTACAGTTAGTGGTTTTACACATTCCAGTCGTTGGTGAATGTGAGGTAAAAATCTTTTTCTGGGGATTTGTATCTTATATACTCAAGTGTCCATATGGTTTGACTTGTAAATGTGTCCAATAAAAATAAACAAGTCAATAAAGAAAGAAAGTAGCCTTAAAACATCAAGAAGGCAGGGCTACTAAAGACTTCAGTCTGCCGTTGAGGTCAATATAAGGAGAGGAACTAGAATCCTGGGGACATTTAGGTTTTTCTTATCAACTTAAACAAAGGCCATTTTGGTGTGGGTGGGAGGAGCCTGTTAGAGGTTCATGAGAAAGTGTGTTAAGAGGTGTGTTATTCTGCTGTGAAAATGAGTGTGTTTTGTAACTCCAGCTTCCTGAAATTTTGCTGGCCCCAGCAGTATTTCACTTAAGGGAATAGATACTACTTGTTGATCCTGGGAAGGATATGCTTGCTCAGAGACTGTAAAACGCACTCATTGTTTTCAAATGTTCAACTGACGGACATTTTGAAGTGTTCTTATCCTACAATATAATGAACTGAAACCCCTTTTTGATAGGCCTATATATTTTAGGAAAGAGGAAGTAGAAAATATCTCCTCATAGATCTGAATAGACAGAGAACGGGTTCAAATAGTCGATCGATAAGACGAGATTGTTGCTGTTCTGAGATTGTTGCGCTCCACGCAGATTAACTGTTTAATTGCAGGCGTCTTATGTGCACTGAAACGTGATTGGCCAATATTACTCGGACTACAAACGGACCACAAACCAAGCCGGCGCTGTTGCCATACCAAAATGTGTCCCGTTGCTGACCGATTACGCAACATGCACATTATAGAGATTCAAATAGCTTGACGAGATGACTAAAAAGAGATTAGGTTGAGGAGCACAGTGTTAACAAATTCGTTGTCAAGGCAAATAGTCATAGTGAAAAGAAAAAACAATATTCAATGGATTCAAGTCAGTCAATAAATATCATTAGCGGTCCACATCATAGCACTATGTCCTAGTGTGAGCGAAGGGAATATGGCACACACGGGAGCAAACTGAATACAACTCCACAATGGGAATACAACTAAATAAATATCGGCATCATGTTTTTCCAAATCACAAAGTACTAGACTAAACTTGACTTCTTCATCTCCACCTCCAAGTGACAGGGCTAATATCCTCAAACCACCGTCACAGACACCACCAAAAGAAAAACAATGTATAAGTAATGTGTAAATCGGCACTAGTGTCTCTATTTCACCACTATTTTTGTTCAAAATGAGTACCAAAAAATAATGAACCCATCCAGCCATGGATCAATCACATGCACTTTGTCCATAAATGTTATCTCTGAAAAAAGTTATTTTTAACTAAAACTATGGTTTTGCTTAGGGCTGGGTGATATGGAAAATGTCACAATAGTTATGTGGAATTGATTGACACATGATATTGATCGATACTACGATATGCTCATGAATTCAAAGTACCATTCAACAGTCCCAATGAGGGTCATTACATTGAAGTACATATATGAAAATAGACCATCTAACAGGGTATTACGATAAGTCAACATCTTCATTTCACGATGTTATAATACTATTTAAAGACGATAAACGATTGCCCAGCCCTAGCTCGTTGGCTACTGTGAAAAAGTGCAAGTTCCAAAGAATGCTGACTGTGTTAACAGAAGACTGCATTTCTAAGTGCATAGTCCTTGGTTAGTGCAGGGCACATCTGTGCCTCCCTACCATGATGGCCTCCGTCTCATGTATTCATTACATTACATTAAATTAGATTGATTTAGCTGACGCTTTTGTCCAAGGCGACTTACAATAAGTGCGTTCAACCATGAAGATACGAGATCGAGACATTTTATTCCGATTTTTTCAACATGGTACAACATGCAGTATGAGCAGATGTTCAGATTTCAGCATTCCGCATTTTCAGTCAGTGATGGAACATGTTTTGTTGAGCTACTACTCGCTTGTTATTCAAAGCATCTCATAGCATATTACAACTATTACTACTACTATTGCTGCTACTATTGCTGCTACTACTACTACTACTACTACTACCACCACCACCGCTACTACCACTACTACTACGTTGACTCAGGCCAGAATAGCTGCCGTTGGGTACAATGCAAGCCCTTCCACACTGGCTCTTCGGCTTTTGCAGGGTCCGGCTAGTCGCGGTCCCCTGCTCCTATTTTTTTTTTTTTTGATGAGTTGAGGTAAGTCGCCATAAAAAGGTGCTTATTTGACAAATGCTGCGCCCGGCAGATGTTGAATGCCATCCGCAGCATGCAGCATGTAGCAACCATCTGGGGACATTGACGTGGCCTTGGAGAGGGTCCACGTGTCTGGTAGAGCAAAATGGCCTCTACGGCAGCCACAAAGATCCCCTTTTTGAGCCCATGGGAGAGGTTTGCAGCCCGGATCTTCTCGGTGCAGTTGAGCACCTACCATGCGGGTGCTCTTGGTACTTTTGATGCAGTAGCCATCAATACTAGCACATACACACACACACACACACACACACACACACACACACGTTTCGCACATGTGTCACACACATACAAGTGATCATCTATTAATATATTATATCGTGTATGTATGAACAACAAAACCCACCTGTGCACAAGATGTGAGAAGGAATTTGGTCTTGACGGGCACACATTATTAAATAATAATGTATCCATCAAGTACATGTTTTACAAAAAAAGACTTCCACGCGTGTGGAACAGAGTGCGGTCTGTGCTTGATGCAATGCCAGAACATATTTACATCTCAGACGTGGAAGAGCAGAAAGTGATAAGAATGGTAGAGGCACAATAAACCAGCTCTCCAAAAAGCAAATGAGCTGAAACAAAGGCAAGGCACGAGCACACGTATTGTATTCTGTCGTGCTATAGTTTGAATTGTGCACTTCATTTGAATACAGGGTCTGAACTTTGACTGAGCATATTCGCCAACATATCATACTATGTAATAAGACAGTACTGAATACCGTTCATCAAGAGGTTTGACAAGAAAAAACATATTATTGGACACCCTCTGGTCTCACTCCTCACACCGACTACACCGGCAGGCTTGTGAAATGACCTCACAAACTAGCTATTTCAAATTAAACACAATTCAGAATTTTCTATTATGGGGGGAAAAGCAGGTGATTTATTTGCTGTTTTAAGATCATCAATTACATCAAATGGTGAGCTAAACTTACTTAAACTTACGCAAAAGTAAGTAATCAATCAGTGTCATGTTTCTTGAAGGCCCCAGCTTGTTACGCTGCAGACCACTTCCCTCTGCGTGAACTTTGGAGCAACGAACAGTGAATGACCGTGTGGAGGGAACACTGAAGAAACAATCAATATCAAGTAACATTTACATTTAGCAGATGCTTTTGTCTAAAGCGGCTTACAATCAGTACATTTGTCATACATTTGTGGGGTTCAGTGTCTTCCTCAAGGACACTTTGACATGTGGACAGTTGGAGGTGGGGATCGAACCGGAGTGGACAATCCGCTCTATACACTGAGCTACTGCCGCCCCAATCAATCAATCACAACGAATGCACCTCTTCAAACCCAACAGTCTAGCTTTCCTGACGGCAGCTATATCTAATATTACATTAACATCAGCGATTTGATGTTCTTACATTGGTTTTACAGTGTACTCGTTTTGAAAAAAACATCAGTTGAATAATGGACAATACCAGTGGACCAGTAAAGTACAACTAGTTATTTGTACCAGTTAAGTCGCTAGCTATATGCCGATATAGAATCTATTATTTCCAACTTTTACGACTGACGACCAAAGAGACTGCAGCTTTTCAAAAGGCAAAGGCCTCTGGCAAAAGGTTCAAATGTGGTCCATTGAAGAAAGGGGTCACATGTCGCCATGGTTATTGTGTTTTGCAGTGTCTAGTTACGTTGTGGTACTACTGCTGGTTCCTTCCCTTATTGTCTTGAACATCAACCAAAGCATCAGCTGTTGAACACCAAATCCATGAGTCAGAGAGTTTCCTTTAACCTACTACAATACAATATTAGCCTGTATAGAGGCTGTGTGGGCACGGTTGTTGTGGAATTCACAGTCCAACGTACTAAAGACTGTAATCTGGGTGTGCTGGTGCACATAGGGGACAATTACAGTTTCTATAGAACACATCGTTTAATGCATGCGTCCATTTTGGTGGCGTCCGCTGTATCGCCAAACAGCGAAAAGGGATCAAAAAACGAGGTTGCGGGCAATCGACCAACCATGTCAAGAATTGTTCTCGCTGAATTTGGAATCATTGGGTTTTGAATCTATATTAAGCCTTTTGTTGTAGTGTCAATTATGTTTACTCCGCCCTGCTTGTGCCTTGCAACCAACAGCATAGACAGCCAAGAGCCAAATGCGTCTGTCATTTTTACGTAATTCACATAATGGCTGTTAGATGTGGTTCACAAAAAGACTCAAAGATAAATGTGTGAAGAGACTCAGAACATTTTGTTCATACAAAATCTGATAATCCAATTAGCTTAGGCTTAACTAATTTCTTGCAGTTGACAGTTAAATACGTCAACAGCTAAATGATCTGTCAATATTATGTTTGGAGGCCACTACAGTTCAGATGTAAGCAAGCAATATTGAAGGCATATAATTGCGTCATCTACAACACTGTTATATGCAATTTAGCTGCAATGGCAAACATGAATTTGAATTGAAAATTTGATAATTTTGTTTGTTAAATTAGAAAGATGACAGCACCGAGAGCGCAGGAGTTTTGTATGTGCTTTGAATGCAACAAACCAGTCAGATCCTGCGGCATCAGGGGTTACACTGGGACTGTGCCTTTGTAGTTGATTTAACCGAAGACTGAACTCGTAAACAATTTGTGACATGACAAGAATTGCCTACTACCACACAGAGAAGAAACAAGGCGCTGCTGTCCCCCCTGTTGTCAAATACATCCAGACATCAGATCATCATTATTACAACAGTGTGGACTGTAGAATGCAGAGGATTGCCAGGGCGTGACCTCGTTATAACCTGTACGTGTTTCATTCGCAATCATGATATTAGCTTGATCATCGTGTTTTGTTAATTACAGTTGGTAGGCTACTGGTAGGCTACTGTAGCATGCTACGGTGATTCATTCAGCCGCAGCCAAACTATCCCCTATTACCGTGCTGAAAGATAATTTTCTCAGAACGAGAGATTCTACTGTACTTCATGTAGTCGGTTAATTAAAGGCTCTACTGATGTACTTCATGTAGTTGGTCAATTAAAGGATCTACTTCGGGACTCTACTGTTGTGCTTCATGTAGTCGGCTAATTAAAGGCTCTACTGTGAGGCTCTACTGATGTACTTCATGTAGTTGGTGAATTAAAAGGCTCTACTTAGACATGACTGTTGTGGAAGAGTCAGTCAGTCACTCATTGAGATTCATCTGAGGCATTGCTGGCGTGAAACATGCCAGACACACACCGACACCGACACCGACACCGACACCGACACAGACACACACACACACACACACACACACACACACACACACACACAAAGACAGTTAAATCTCGCCGGGCAAGCGGCACACACAAAACTATCAGAAGAGCCGAACGCCCCACCGCGAGAGAGGGAGACGTGATCGTGGAAGATAAAGAGTGATTAGTTTAGTTGGGTTAGGGTTAGCTTGCTTAGCAGCACGAGGTGAGCCGGTGTTACGAGAGGACTTACCCAGAACGGGAGATTCGGTCCGCACAGGTCCTCCATGTCGTTATAAAGGCTCTATAGCCCGACGAGCGACCTCTCCTCCTGACAGCTCAACCTTCCTCGTCCTCTTGCCAAACCGTTTTCCTTCACAGAGAGACGGGCTACACAACGTGTACATGAGCGGAGCTCCAACGCCCGCCGAGGCACCCTCGTTGCCTTCACCGCCCGTGTGTAGAGAGAGGCCCCGTATATTTTACTTGTCCCAGTTGGGCGTCACTGATCGCACTCTTCCGTTGTTGTGTGAGCAGAGCAGCCGCCCGGAGGTTGTCATGATAGCGCCGCGCGCCGCCCCCTCGGTCCCGCCTTTCAACACGAGCACGCGCGCCTACTACGAGGCACGAACGTATACACACACACACACACACACATACACACGCGCGCACACACACGCGGACATGCGCATACACGTACACGAGCGAGAAATACAATACACATGTTACATGACTTGACAAAAAAAAAGTTCATTATGTTCGGTTATTAACCAATAGGAATGCTGATGTGATTCGGCTTTTTTGTTCTCTTCGACTCGTGCCGTGCACACGGGGAGAGAGAAAAAAGGCGAAGTAAAGTAAAACGTGACTAGGCAAACCCTAGCTTGTCTTTGTCTATGAAACGAGCCGATTCATGTTGAGCCTCATTGGAAACCCACTTCTTCTCAATAAGTAAGGGGGGAGGGGGGGTATCTTCTAGCTTCTTCTAACACGAAGCCGTGCTACTCAGGTTTCCAGATGGATTAGAACGTACCAATATCCCCATTGTGCAGCCTCCAGAAATAGTTGAGTACCGTCCAGGTGTGTCAAGGTGACCTTTTTCTGGTTGATTACCAGATGCTAATCGCAAGAACTACTAAAGAAGCAGGGATCTTTGATACAAATAACGAATAGGCTAACAGATGTGATGTTGGTGGTAGATTGGGGCCAGCTATGATCAGGGTGTTGTGTAAAGCCTATCCTCCTAGAGCGAGGAAGCGTATCCCCTGTGTGTTCCTTTCTCTGTTTGGTTTCCCCAGGAGGTCCTAAGTTGCTAAGCAAGTTATCACAACAACGGGAAGGGTAATGTACTAGATGCATAGACTAAGCAAGCACCACCAAATAGACAGAAAGGCCCACACCGAATAACAGGAAATCGAGGAATATAGCGTGAATGTAAAAAAATACACCTATTTTCATCCTTCATCATACACATTGTATTTTGTTCTTTGTCAGACATCTATATATTACCCACACAAGTTATATAAAGAGCAGCATATTATATACATAATTGTTATTTACATAATGACAATTATTATTGTTATTATACGTAGTCGTAGAAGTATGGGTAGTAGTATTAGTCACTGTAATAGTCTACTAGATAGATAGTCTACTAATAGAGTCTACTAACTCTAAACCTTGCTATCCACAGGGCTATTTGCAATAAGATGTTCATGTTGTGTTAAAATTTACCCCCCAAAATAAGGGTTAACGTTAACTGTGGGAATGATGGAATGGTTAGAAAGCTGATGACTAAAGAAATAAAAAACTTGTCTCCTCACTTGAAAGATGAATGAAGATCATTTTGTGATTTTGTATTTTGGTGTAATTTTGTATTTTTGTGTAATTTTGTAGATATTTGTTGTTATTCCCAGACAGGAAATTAGAGAATATTATGAATAGCCTAGGAGGCAGTGTATTGAGTCAAGTCAATTCATTTGTATTTGTATAGCCCTTAATCACAGTTTCAAAGTGATTCTCAGACATCATTATATGACAGCCCTAACCCCCAGCCATCTATAAAGGGCAAGGGAACAAAGAAAACCCTCCTTTCATTATCCAGGAAGAAACCTTGAGAAGGAACACAGAGGGATCCCTCCCTACAGGATGGTTAGGAGCGCGATTGACGCCATAATGGACAGACATAATGGCAGCATAATAAGCTAAATTAAGTACAATTAAATTGGTACAAAACAGAAAACCTGAGATCTGTAGGCCTACAGAACAAAAACTTAGAGCCTTTAGTTATGTAATATGTGCTTCATGGTGCATCGTTTCTAAGCAGAAGGAACTCTGTGTGCTGAGTCTGTTGCCATGGCGACACTAAAAATAAGTGTTTGGTGTTTAGGTCATTGTTAAATATTGAGGTCAGTGGACATCAGGATGTATGAATGA
The DNA here is from genome assembly GCA_027123565.1 of Phycis chesteri. Classification (NCBI taxonomy): domain Eukaryota; kingdom Metazoa; phylum Chordata; class Actinopteri; order Gadiformes; family Phycidae; genus Phycis; species Phycis chesteri. The sequence goes on from JAOPJK010142264.1 coordinate 10,600, forward strand.
TAAAATAATGTAAAGTAGCAGGGAATTTATTGTATTGTGTATGTTTCAAAATCATAATTTTTTGCAGTTTTACAGTTTTTACTCGGGCATAGCTTCAGACCCATACCCCATTCTTTAATTTACATTTGCATTCATGGCATTTAGCAGACACTTTTGTCAGTAGAGGATGGATGTTATGCAGGGTTCAGGTGAACTCTGAACAAGTGAATCTTCTTTCAATTACAACTATTACATTCAAAGAGCAACTTATTATAATAAGGCTTCCGTGGTTACAATGATAGTCTATCATAGCCTGGCCTTCCACTTGCGTTATTACAGAAGGCCGAATAAACCTATTTAAATGAGCCTACTTATTCAACGTGCGCTTGACATCCTTTTGCAACAGGTCGACGCTCCACACGTGACGTAACGCACGTAAGCACGTGACCCCACGCACTCTTTTTCTCACTAACAGAAATAACTTCGACGCAGCCAGCAGGTGGGGTTGTGCGCACACAATAACGCGCTCCAACTGCCTATTCATGGTTGGAAGCTGCATCTTGACAGCAATGACTTGAACCATACAGTTGGCAGTAGCCAACTGTGAATGTGGTGCAGCGATGGGGTTGAACCATAGGTTGGAGTACTAGCCTACCGTGCACGCGGGGCGTCCGAAACGAGGCGTCGACAGTGAAGTTATTCGTTGCCTGTTCAACAGTGGCTCTCCACTCCATCTACAGGCGGTCGACGTTTAGCCCCATCATTTTTTTTAAATGCAAAAAAAGTGCGACTCATGAAATACCCAATTTTGAACGCTATTAATTCCATTCGTATTTTTTCATATTTCACGTTTATGTTAATATTCAGCCACTGGTGCCATTTCGGCTTATGGGATTTATTTTCTTTCCAACTTTTTCTTTTTATCCTGTAACCAGACATCCTACTAAGTTGTGGGTTGTTTTGTTTTTTTGCAAAGCAGTGTTTCGCCAGCGGTCTGGGGTAAGGCTATAACATAAACGGGCGTAGCAGCTATCGCTAACAGTTGCATTATTGTCTTTATACATACGTTATTCTACATGTATGCAGTTGTCTGCTGTTCCTGGAATGCGTCTGCGTAAAATCGGCGTTTGTGCTTCTCTTGCGCGCCACTACTGAGCCACTAAGTGACATTCCTCCACGCAGGATTCCGCTTACAAGCACTTACAAGAATGAGCATTGTCGAAAGTTTACACGAATAAGAGGAGGACATGGATTTCGCAACAAAGACTTCTGAAGATTCGAGTTATTCGCTGTCCAGAGCGTCTTCGTTTTTGCCGGCGACAATCCTTGCAAACTCCCCGAAGAGACGCTTTGACAAGCTGGGAAGGATGCCAAGCGATGGCTCTCAACGGTTAGTATCAATGACTGATCACTTGAAACCGTGAACATGTAGTTAATGTTCTCAATCACGTTGTGGTTACACCTTCACAACTATGGCTTGTTTTCAGAGGAGAAGAATTAAAAAGAGGAATGCGAACAGTGAAAAACTTTTAAGACTCCAGATAAACTATGAAGCACATATCTGAGGTTTTGATCCCATTTAATTCAGGGATGTTCCATTCAGACACTATATTTAAATGGCATTTATAAAACCTGAACAACAATCATCAAAGTAGTGCTTTGCTGATTTATTGTTTATCCCCATCCCAAAACACACACACATACACCCACCCACACACACACACACAGAACACATATCACATCACATCACATTACATCACACCACACCACATACACACACCAGAACATGCATGAATAAGATTCATAATAAAAATCAGTTTCCCCTCGTCCGTTTTTGTTCATTAGTGCACAAAGGCACAGAAAGTGGTCTGTTGGAACATCTGAAACAGGCCTAGTTTGTATCCGCATGCTGATTCAATTGCAAGAAACCTTTGAACCGTTGCAATAATAAGTAGCTTAGTGGCTTGGTCTGAGGCAAACAACGCTTTATTATTTTCCGTTATTGTATTGACTGAGGGAAGGGAGAGTGTGGGCAGCTTCTCCTAACAATCTTTCATATAGCGACATATGTTAACGTCGCCTCACCGTAAACCTCTTCAGTGATACAGGTATGTGTCATCAGGATCTCAAGTCCTATGTATGTCAGATTGTGCAATCTATCTTAAATGTATGTTTGCTTTATTATTGGTCTATTGATAATTTATGCTCTATTGTTGTTATCAATAAAGTTGGCACTTGAATCTTAATACATATCGTACCGTAACTAGTATTTATATATATATATATATATATGCGTTAAGCTAGACAACCAGTCGGTTGTTCTCTGGATGTCTTCTGGGTCGGAACATGTCATTTTTCATGCACTTTTAATTTGTCAACATTCATTATTCACATATGCACCATGCACTTATCTGATTGTTGACGCGAACTCCTCGTTCAAGAGCCGGCTTTGTTTTCACTCCGATGTTCCCATCCTCGGTCCTTTGTTCCCTCATTCCTCACTCCATCCCTCCACTCTCCCTGTCGATCCGTTCAGGGGGGGGGGGGCGGGGGGGGGGGGGGGGGGGGGGGGGCGGGCGGGGGCGGGGGGCCCCCCCGGCGTTTCGGGCAGCGCCGTCTCTCGGAAGCGCCGATCGATGCGCACA
>JAOPJK010144342.1:0-12991 GCA_027123565.1 Phycis chesteri
GTCTATATATATATATTACATGCACATTTTCACACACATCATCTCACAAACAAATGACAAATAATTGAAATGCCCACTGCTAAATAAATTAACGACAAATGGATCCTCTCTTCTTGCCAGAACACAATCTGGCACGCAATCAAAGATGCCATTCACACCTCGTTGTGCAATTAATGGCTGGACGTGCATGCGATACACCTGGCTCTGACCACTGTAACCAGAATAAGTTTAACGGTGCACGGCTCCATTTAAGCCTGCCCTCAGACTAGGGTGACAGCGGTCCTCTGGGCGTGTACGGAAGGCCAAGAGGGACAAGTTCTCATGTGTCTCTGCCGTGCTGCCTTGCTGGGCCTTGCTAGCACCACCAAGCTTTGTCAGTCAGTGTGCCCCTGACCACTGTATAGGTAAGGATGCATGCACACACACACACACACACCTTGTTTCAGAAACCACCGGCTTTGCCACGTGTCTGACAGAGCCAGGGTGTTAGGTTTATTCACATCACGTGACTTAAAGGCCAAAAAAGGCTCGTTAGCAAATAGAGCTGGGAACTGCTGTGCAAAAATATACGAAAACAAATCTGGTATATGCATCAAAATGTCAAACGCACAATACCACCTGATAGGCCTGGGATATGCAATTAGTATTGGAGTTCAAGACATTTAAAGTCTGCAAAGGATGTTCAGATGTGGAATTTATGTTTTCATGGTATGAGTGAGAGCTTAAGGCTCAATGTCATCCCATTTGATTTGAACATGGGCCTGTGAAGCTTTTTGAGAGGATTTGTTCATACAAGCCATTTGCCAATTGGAGGTTTACCAGGCCAGTGTGAAAGTACAGGACTAAAGTGATGTCACGGCAAATACTATGAATCTGTCACAGACCTGGCCTCGTCACGCTAACCAACCACGGTGCTGAACGTCTCTTGGAACTGCATGTTTAGTAAAACTGGAACCATATAAATCCCATATTAAACAGGGCTTGAGCGTAGAACCAAGGATGCTCTGGCCACTTTAAGATGCCTATTGTATTACTGTTGAGATGTGCATACCAATACACACACGCTCACACACACACACACACACACACTATCTGGTTGTAATGTACCCTTGATTGAATAACATCATTTTCACGCTGCATAGCACTTTTGATGTCACATAATGCATGTCACATATTACAGTAAAGTAGATTTTGAATGAAACGGCTTCATTCAACCTGTGAACATGAGATTAGACAACCCATCTTGCTGGATCCCTTGCTGTATGTTTGGTAAAAGAGAGAGGTTGTTTGTGAAAAACACATACATAGATTTCTTGTGTTAGAAGAGCTGTATTGAAAATCAAAATCAATGCGATCCAATGTTTAGCCAAATATGTTTCGGATTCCATTCTTGTTATATGTACAGCTAGCATCTAGCCTTGTGTCTGTGTGTGTGTATTCTAGGGGTTTGTTTGCAAAACAAACCTGTTATTGAGTAAACATGTTAAAACTTTTAAATGGAAAATAATGTCATGTTTGCAGTGAATATGCTCCCCACAACTATCCCCAGAGTTCCCAGTGACAGAGTAGACCTGCTCATTTTCTCCCATGTGGTTCCTAAAGGAAAATGTGAAGAATCCACGGCCACACATGCTGACTGCCGTTTTGGGGTGTGGTCAGGATCTCCCCCCCCCCCCCCCCTCCTGAAATCTTACTGGTCTAGGCTATGTCTACCCCCTGCTATTTCCTTTGGCTGGGACTGACACTACATATACTTAAAGACATATCCATGTTTCTACTTAGCAAACTGAGATAAGACCTAAGACACTTACATCCAAATAATCTGCTCATGCCCCTGCTGAGAAGATAAGCCACTCCTCTCTGACTTCCTCAAAAAGTGTGCAAGACTATATGCAGGAATTAACTCATACTGAGACTCAAATCTAGCAAGCAAAAAAAGGGATTTGCAGCTAACCACGTAAAGAAAATGTCTGTCATTCTGTATACACCCACATGAGCACCCACATGCATACAGACTTTTAGCACATTTGTATGGATATGTTTATTTGTATTCTAGTTTGATATATATTTTTACCCAGATGTCCTTGTTACCGCTCCTGTGTTGGACTTCTGTTGACATGACGCTCATCGTCATCTTATTGTTACTCTTATCTTAATGTCATTAGAGGTTTTGGTTCCCTCTTGGAATAACCTCTAATAATGCTGACTGTGTTGCTCCTTGAACCAATGCTGGTGCCTGTGTCCTCAGATCATGCGGTCAAAGTGTATGATCTGAGGACAAACCCTCCTTCAAGCAACACGAAGATGCAGTCATATAATATTGTGAGATAATAAAGATGATATTCAAAAAGATGTATTGTCATTTTCAGTTATGCATTTTAAGATGAAGTAGTACATCATAGACTAACAGCAAAACCGATGTGGGTGACTAAAGTCCTATGAATGGCAGTACACAAAGCAGAAAACCTAATGTAAACAACAACAACAAACTGAAAGCTATTCTGTGCCAACAGCAAAAAGTTACATTGCTATAGTTGTGAACACAATGCTCTGCCTTATCCACCCCGTTACAGTCAAAGATTGAGTGAATGACTCAGTTGCAGTATGCAGCTATTCAGTGATGCAAACCTTGGTAACTTGGTACACTGTCGTCCTCCATGTTCGTGTGTCCAGGCACTATCACAACACCGTTAACAACACCGCACTCTAGATTATGATATGACACTTTGGATCCAAAGCCACTATATATGAGCACATTTGTCATTACGAGTGGGTTCAGATATTTCAAAAGTGATTTAACCCATTGACCTCTTCATCATTGTTCACGTGCACTTGAAATAACTGAAATGGAATTGAAATGAGAATGGGAAGGAATCATGTGAATTACATCTTTTCATTGCATTGACGCAGAATTTAAAGCGAAAAGCCTGTCATCAATGACCACTGCTTCTCGATATCAATGAACCAATCACATTGGAAAGAACTGGTTAGTATGATGTTATCTCGCAACACCTTCACATAGCACATATCATATGCTACTCATGAAAAAAGGACTAATCAATCACTAATCACCAAGTAAATTTGAGGACACACGTTGTTGGGGAAACCCCAAAGGCAGATGATGTACATTCATGATGTATCCATTTCCATAAAACAAAATTGACTAGTTAGAAGATAGGTCATGCACAGTCTGGTATGAGTCACAATCACATTGGATTCTGTATGGAAGCCAGCAGAAGTGAAAGCAGGAAGTAAGATCAGACATCACAAGATGGAGGATGTGGAAGCCACATGCACCACGCAAATGTTTGCTTCCTCCTTACCATTGCTGGCACTGCCGGTGTCGGGTGAGCTGACTTGCCATGCAAGTCGTGGTACAAACCATTTGATGTGACTTGAAATGTATTCCATTAAGTGTATGTGTCTTCAGCATTAAGGGGGTGGAAGTAGCTCAGTGGATAGAGCGGGTCGTCCACCAACTGGAGGTTTGGTGGTTCGATTCCCACCTCCCAACTGTCCACATGTCGAAGTGTCCACGGGAAGACACTGAACCCCACAAATGTATGACGAAATGTATGTACTGATTGTAAGTCACTTTGCTCTAAAGCGTCTGCTAGATGTAAATGTTTACTCTCTATTTAAAACAGCAATAACGTTTTACAGATTTTTGACCCGGCTGATGGATACTACCTCAAAGCAATCTATGTGCTGAGGTCTCTTGTGTCTGATACTAACTAACTGATACCCGGAACTGTAACTGATACCCAATTCAAGTGCTTCTCAGGACATCATATTTGACAATAAGGCAAACACACTCATTTGACCTCATTTGACCTATTGGAGTTTCATGCAAAGCTGTCCAAAAAGATAGGAAACTAGCAGATTACATTATGCTCACCTGAACTTCTAAATGTATACTATAATGTACTATAACGCTTATACATATAAATAAGCTTCTACATGTACATGAGCAAGCATAGTTAATTTGAACGATGCAAATGAGCTATGCTTCCAAGTCAAGTTAAAGAGCATGAATAAATATAGCTTTTAGTTGAGAGTTCAGTGAGTTTGGAGAGTTTGAGCTTGGGGTTAAGCATTTCAATACATGCAAATACTGTTAATGTTTGTTGCCTGAATGTTCCGAACACAATATGATGTGAAAAATATGAAAATATGAAAGGAAAATCTTATTTAATGATTTCGACAAAGAATTTGGATGATGTTATTGTTATTGTGAATTAAAAGTCAAAGGGATTAACGTGAATGAATAGAATAGGTAATAGTTAATTCATATATTGACAATTGGGACTTATCTGAGTAGGTTGTTCTGTTGTGTTGTCTATTTGCTATCTGTATTTCTGTTGATCTATATTGTATGTAATCATCAGCCTTCACCATACCACTATTTGAAAGTTAGAAGATTGAATTTCAAATAATGTCACCATTCACATAACAGTTATAGCTTTATAATGTAATTTAAGAGGCGTTTATCTAAAACAAATGTAAAGATAACATTTTACGACTGCTAGTCCTACTTTCATGATCAGTCCCTCTGATCCTTCCTACTAGTCCCGCCCAAAGAAGCAAGTATGATGTTCCACTCTGTTTCAGGTGGTCCCTCCCCCACCACTAATGGCCTCTCTCTATCTCAACCAATGTAGCAACACTTTCATTAGAGTGATGGGTAATAGAAAACTGAGCCTTTTGGTGAAGAAGAAGAGGTCTGAGTTATAAAAACCCATATAACTGGTGAATCTACAAAGCGGCTTGAGGGGATTCTACATGAGCCTGCTCTGTGCATTTGGCCTCCTCTCGCTACATATTGAGGACATTCCTGAGACACAGCATCCAACTGCCAGACCTCTCTTTCCGTTTTACTGTGCTTGTGGTCACCTCTTCTGGCCAATCTTGGCATTGTTGTTGCTTGCATCTTATTGAGATCCTTGGTAGGGGACACTGCCTCACACAAAAGGGTTTGACCTTTGGAAATTCTTTATGTAATAAAATGTAATTTTAGAAAAATAGAACAGTGATGGAAAAAGGACAATAGATAGGGGCTGGATAGACCAAACCTTATTAGTCTAAATTTACATGTGGCTTTGGAGAAGTGCTTGGTGATAGAGAGAAAGACAGCAATCAGGCCAGCTTGATTGAGCTTTCACCCTTCAACCTTTAGAAACCATTCAGAAAACAATAGAACCTGCGAGCAAATGAGACAAACCAAATCTTGCATGCAATTGTATGCTATTGCTGATTGCTGTGTGCTATGACAACACTAGTACAGTGTGAGATCATGGCATCGGGTCATGTTGACCCAACTAGTGCATCCTAGGACCGTTTATTATACTACATCCACCCACACACACGCACCCCCCCCCCCACACACACACACACACACGCACACACATGGGTACACACACATACAAACCGCATACAAGTGTGCATATGTTAGTGTATGCATTGTGTTGTGTATCAACTCTCTAAAAAACCTGCCAGTGCCTCCATTTAAGGTTTTTCCATTTAAGTATACTTTTTAGAAAACAGAATCAGCTTGCGTGTGTGTGTTTAGTTCCTTAAAACGTTTAAAAACAGGTGCAAGTCGTATATTTGCTAAGCACACAGCTGAGCAGTCATTCTATTTGACTTAACTCCTCATACTGTAAGTCAATGGGTTTACCAAGGGGTTATTGGTTGTTAGTTATTAATTTATTAGGTTATTAGTTACACACATTGCCTTTGTGTCTACAATGCAATTTGGAAGTTTCTAAAGGACATCTGTGGTGGGTTTGAAACCAAACGTTTGGCTTCATCCCAGATTGGTTGTATGCCTATGTACTGCTCCCAATGCATGGTGTATCAGGTGTGGATTTGAAGACCACAGACAATCTAAGGTGGTTTTGCATGTTTTGCATTTAATGTAAAGAAGGTTAACATCGGCCCCTGTAATGCTTTTGACATAATACATACGTCAAACATATCCAAGGTTGTCAATGCCCACAGATCTATGTCCCAACCAAATGACCCCAAGTAACACATACAAGCCATTTTTCTCATTCATTCTTTTGTGTTGCAAACATAAAGCAATTTTTTGCAGTCTATGTTAGAGGTGATGTTAGATGTTAGAGGTGAAAGTAAATATAGCAAGGGTGAGCATCACATCCGAACTCTTTTGGTAGAGCACGAAACACAATAGGAGAAGTAGAAGTATTTGTAGATTAAAAACAATGCATGTAAAATGTGCTTGCTGATAACTACGTGCATGTCACCACATCCTGATTACAAATCACACAGATATAGGTCATACAGAAACAGGAAACCCTTTCTTGGGTTTCTCATGCACTCATACTGGACGATGTTTCCTCTCCCTTCCCCTGGATCTCCGAGCCTTCACTCTCCTCATCACCGTACCTTATTCACATCTTACTTTTTCACTTTCTCATGTTCATTTCTTTTTTAAATTACAAGTTATATCACATCACATGAGGAGGTAAAGAGGATATGGCGTCATGACTGAATTCTGTGCATAGAATAACACAAGGGCCTGGTTGGAAGACTTTAATGGCTGCGCCGGGTATGAAAGGCTGGTCAGAAACAGGGCAGGACCGCGGGGTTGTGTAACAGAGATTACAGGAAGTGACGTGCTGGGAAAGAGGGCTGTGTCACAACAAGCCAGTGAACATCATCAGGGCCCCGTTGTTGCGCACAGCAACGCACTGCACCACTGTAGCAGTGGAGGCCCATTCGGTAAACAAACTGAACACACACACACACACACACACAAACCCATGCGCGCACACACACATCAATTTCATATTAAACCCAAAGCTTAATGGGCCATTTCCTGCTGCTTTCTGTCCTCTCGCTCTCTCCCGAATACAATCCACATTAGTTTTCTTAATGAGCATATTAATACCATGACCAACATGTAGTGTTTATTAACAGTGACTAACAGTCTGTTTATTAATACTTATAAATGATCTTGGCCTATAGCATATTTATTATCCTCCAACAGTCAATGCAGACAACTATGATGAGACAGAAAGAATATGAATTTAAACAGAGTTGTTTTGTGAATCCTTCATTATGCGCTCCACGTGAGGTCTATGCTACATGACCGACATGCGGGTGTTGGCCAATGCAACAAGCAAGCTCTCTACTTACATAGAACCTGGCTAATGCAACGCTTATGATGAGCAAATGTCACTCCAATCAGCACCAAATACTGTTCACAGTAGTGCTAAGCTTGCACTCACGCACTCATTCCACGCACTCTAATTCTGGGGCCAAGATAAGGAATGAGTCAACACAAGGACAAACAAGGGTCTGTTTGTTGTTGGGGGTATACGCTCCCTGCAATTTTAGTTCTGATCTTTTGAATAAGGTGTTCACAATCACATTCAAGCTGCCTTCTCAACATTGCAAAGATTGCGTTGTTCTGAATAAAATGGCTATGTGCATGCAAACATTTTTAATCTGGACCCTGAGGGTCTAACGGACAAATGCAGACAACCATTTTGGAAATGTAACTCGTATTGAGGGAGAACCCTGCAGCCTTAATGCGTGAGAACATGCTGCAATGTAATCCTGAGGTGCAATAGGGCAGAGAAGTGACGCTCTGAAATGTCATTGTTCTGTTGTTGCAGGACATCTCTATTGTCATTTCATTGTCTCTTTCACCTGAGCCTTTCAGGCCTTGCAACACAGCAAACTCTGCTCTCTCCAGCTCTCACTCCAGTTTGCACCGTTCTCTTCCTGCAACAACTCAACTCTTGGGAGACCTCGAAAGGTAAAGAAACCAGTTGTATTTTGCCGTAGGGGTCCTTTTCTAATAAAAGCACTTTTAGGGGACATTTGTACATTGACCGGCGCTATTGCCCCAAAGGATTACATTGCAGCCTATTTTGGGGAATTATGGCTGCAGTGTTCTTGCTCAATATTGAACCAATTAAAATAATTGTTGTCCAGGTTGAAAAGTCCCAAGGTTTTCCTGTAGCACAGTGTGTGACTTTCAACTCAAAGGTTTTAAAATGTTCCGTAGGGCTGTTGGAATACCCCTGGGACTGTGTTCTTATTTAGGTTGACTGCTTCTTTTCACTGCCCAGGGTTGAAAGACCGACTGGTGTCGGGTCTCTCTGCTCCACAGACAGGGCCTGCGTTTCATAAACAGTTCCGCTTTCCCTCATTCCCGTCAGCCTCTGGTCTTACGTAACAGCACGCCTCACACAGAGGCCACTGGGAGAGCAGATGGGAACGTGTGCAGGAGAGAAGCGGGGGATTTAAATGGACCGCACCTGCCCTTAACGTCAGCCCAAACTATCACGGGCGGCCGCGTACAAAAGCAGTGCTGCGCTGCTTTTTGCAAACCATCAGAAATACCTGCAGACTCAATGAGGCGAAGGCCAATGCTGTGGATATTTGCGGAGAACACGTTGGCACTTGGTAATGACATTTCTGTTTGGGATCTGTTTCATGAACCACATTATGATAAATATTGTTGTGGGTTTATGGTAGCTGGCATATTCTTCTTCAGTTGTAGGCAACCAAAGTTTTATGTAGACCAACATGAAGCTATAATGATAGTATAATATAGCTATATCGGTGTATACGTATATGAATGTAGTTTGCCACTATGACTGCAGTAAGATTGTGTTGAGAAAGGTAATATTACCTCTGCCATTTCATACAAGACATACAGTGAACATGGTGACTGACAAAGATACCCTGTGATTGGTCAAACTAATTTAAACTAGAGCTGTAAAAAAATGGACCTTGGTGAGAATCAAATGTATGCTAAAATGGAAATCGGGTCATACTCACATTCAGTCACATCCAGCTCCTTGATTTGTAATTATTGTATTGATGTACAAAAACGCATTAAACGCTAAACACACCTCATCGGTATATGGCAGTATAGGCTCCATTAGCTTATGATAATAATAATCAATCATTTTATCACGATACAAAATCTTTCTATAATGCCTAGACGGAAACCAACAAAGCCGCCGACTTTGTCTGTGTTTGGTAAAGGTAAAAGGGGCATGTAGCAGACACTTTTGTCCAAAGTGACTTATAACAATCAGTACATTTGTGGGGTTCGACATGTGGACAGTTAGAGGAGGCGGATCAAGGGGATTGAACCGCCGACCCTACGGTTAGTGGACGACCCGCTCTGCCCACCCGCTCTGCCCACTGAGCTACTGCCGCCCCTGTTTGCCATGGCCTTCCATTCCTGATGTGTACACGGCTGGATCAGTACCCCGAGGGCCCCATGTAGCCCCTCCTCCCCCCAGTACAACATCCTTACATCATTTTACAAATACACCGTCTATATTGTGTTGACTGCGCGCTGCCTTTTGCACAGTGATGTGTTGTTGTTGAGAGGCTGTATACAATAGTTTCGTTCCCCCACGCATTTTACGCTTTACACAAGTTTGTATTCCCGTATTCCCAGGAGCTACTCTTCAAGGAACAAAGGTTCATCTGGTACGTAATGAATAAAGGACATGAAAATACATGAGGAATACATTTACATTTACATTTAGGGCACTTCACAGATGCTTCCGTCCAAAGCGACTTACAATGAGTACATTTGTCAGAAGAAGGTGAAACATTTCATTGCTGTTAATACAGTAAGCAAGTCACCAAGTTTCAAGCATTCCAATAGGTTAACCATTGCTAGTATACAAAGTAGTATACGGTAGTATACTAGTATAAAGTAGTATACTAGTATACTGATCAGACCAACGGAATATGTCCTTTTGTTTACACCTCCCTCTTTTTCCCTGATCATGTGTGGTTACCCTGCCAGCTCTCTTGTTTGTGTTGCCTGACTGTTTGTTTGCAGTCCTGACTCAGACCTCTCTATTTTTGTTTGCCATTTGGAAATGTTGTTCCATAGGTATTCAAAACGAATCTGTTTCAATACAACTGCACACCGTCACCGTCATGTGTGCTATCGAGATGAATGATCAATACATATAACAGACAGCGATAATTAAAGGTCTATGAATGTAGTTTATCACTATAGAGGCAATGAGGGGACTGTGGGGGATCTACCCCATGTCCAAGTGAACACATAACTGTTGTTTTGCGGCTGCAGATGTTAAAATGGCTGAAACAAAATGTTGCAGGTCCTCCACCAATCATAGATGTTCAGCACTGCAAGCCCCACCCCCAAACTTCCTGAACTTTTACTTTTCAATATACTTCCTGAAAAGTATACTGTACACAAATTAGGACTACAGTACAACTAAACAACTTAAAAAGAAACAATCATGTCCATGTGGCACACAAATAAATGCAACACATTCTGATAACATACAGTATTAACAGCATGATCCTATTCAATAGCATAAAACAAGCTTTGCGCTTCTTTGTTCGAGTAAAGCTGCGTGACTCGCACTCAGACACGGTCACAGAAACAAACTAATCGTAGCCATTAGCCTCTTTAACTGAAAAACACAAACCAGGTCATGCCCATGCACAGACTGAACTCTCCTGAATGAAGGCATCCCCAGGAGGGTAGGCAGAGGGGCTGTGTGCCTGCCCTGGCCATTGAGAGTAACCAGAGGTGGGAACACATGTCCCAGTGCCTCACGCCAGATTTTTAACATTGTTTTCGAAATGTCCAAAACTTCACAGGATCAAATCAACTCTAACAGCTAAGCTATTGGCCTCGACCTCCATTTGCATGTCTGTCTGTCTGTTTGTTCTGTCTGTCTGTTTGTTCTGTCTGTCTGTTTGTTCTGTCTGTCTGTTTGTTCTGTACTTGTCGACGGTCCACGGCATCGTGTCAGCTCTGTAAACGTGATCGTGGTCACATTATTTGCCGGCATTGGCATCTCTGAGGGACTTCCACCACGACAGTCTGACGTAAAAGCTTGCGGTTCACAAATGTGTGCGAGCAGAAGGCGGGCGTTTCCTGTGCTTTTGGTGGGAACAGGGCTTTGCTGCACTGTGCGGTAGCTCGCACGACATGGATGTGTGATGGTCTTAATTCCAAGTAGAGTAATGACGACATAACCTGAATATCATATTAACTAGTAATGAACCTAGCGACCTTACCGAGCTGGCAATGGGCCTATACGTTGCATGTCAGTAAAGTCATGCAGTTATTAGGTGCAGCATTTTATGCACCGTTTTCTTTATTTATCTATTCATCTTCAAGTCGTGTTTTATTGAATTGCAAATCACTTCAATTGTGCACGGTTTCCGTCATGTCTTTCGAAACCTAGCAGTTTCCTCCTCATCTCCTGCAGTGCAGCACCTTAGTTGCATTGCAGCTATGCTCCATCATGTTTGGGGGGTTATCTGGGGATTTCCAGGCCTTCCTCAGAGAAACAGACCAAATGTTTAACTGCTTACCGTTCACCATATAAGGCAAGACTCACAATATACATAACAGAATTGTTGGGAGTTGAAACCGCTGAACAGTTATAGGTCCAGGTGGGCTATGCAGCCAACAAAGCCATAAACCAAAACGTACTCCAATCTACACCACACGTTTACAGCCATTACCGGACAGATAGATACATTTGTATTACCCAATAAAAGTGAACCGTAATCTCTCTGGCAAAATGAAACGTAGGCTATAGGGCTATAGGACATGCTGTCCTGGTAACAAAGTAAGATCCCTATGTGGATAAAGACAGGATCTGGGTGTGTCATGACACGGCTTGGTGGAGGTGGAACTGAGTGAGACTTTGCAAGAGCTGTTTGCCCTGAAGTCAACACATGCAATAAGGAATGTGTTGGACAAGGTTAAGACACGAAGTCACGATCTTTCTTCCGACATGTAAGATTACAACAACAAACATTTTGTCATTTTGACAAAAAAGTATGCCTCCGTTAACCGCCAGATTGTTGGAAAACATCTTTAGTTTTCCGTGCATGCACTGCTATAGAGATGGTAACGAGCTGAAAGGAAATGAATCAATGTCTCCTCCTAGTGGATGAATATTAGCATTGTAAGTCGATCGCCTTGTCTGTAGAGCTTACGAGGCGCAGTTAAAATATGTTTGAATAGCCAATACAAAATAGAAATACATTTCCCATAATTATGTTCATAAATAATTACATCATACCCACTATAACTGACATACGTTGGATATTTTAAAGACTATTTTAGATGAACGCATAATGATTTGGTGGACAAACTGTCTACAGAATCTTTGGTTTATCCCCCGCCTGCTTGATACACAGATGACGACACCAGGAGCCAGGCTGCAGATGGGGTGGGCCTGCCTACCCAAAGGGATTAGCACCATTCTCTCCCTTTAACTGTCACAGCACTAACTTTAAGCCAACTTGATAGTCGTGGCTTCTGCTGCCAGGGGAATCTCCTTATGTTCATTCAAGCCCTTAATTGTGGGTATATATTCATGAATATAGAGATCATTGAAGACATTTGCAGACAACCAGGGGGCAGGGAACAAATATATTTTTTAGGGATTATATTAGTTTATATACATATACCTTTCATTGGGTTACCGCTGGACTTCTGCTTCTGCTTGAAAAGACGAAAAGGGCAGCAGGTGCCCTGCTTGGCCCTTGGCGTGTCTTAATCTCTAAATCTCATTTGGGTGCCGTCACGTTAACAGCCGCCTGCCCTTTGACTTGTGGTGGAACAACAAAGCATGTGGGCCATCTGGTCAAGAGCCTCACACAACCACCATCACCGACTCCTGCTGGCGTTCAGAGGATAAGACTTTCTCGGCACGTTTTCACAAAGCTTTTGCTCGTCCCGCCTCCTGACACACTGTCGTTTTGCTCAACTGAAGACCCGAGTTGTACAAGAGGCTGTGTTCACTGTAGACCAAGCTATCCCTGAAGGGCAGGTTGACAGGAGACATCGTGTTTTTCTTGCGTTCTCGATCTCTCCCTCTTTGTGTCTTTGTGGAGTACAACTGGGACAAGGGTGGCAGTGATGTACAGGTCAATGTCTTTGGAAAAGAAGGAATTAATGCCGCTGTATAGCAGGGGACAATATCTC
>JAOPJK010146011.1:0-12875 GCA_027123565.1 Phycis chesteri
ATTTCACACTTGCCAACTCTGTGACTGTTTTCCATTTCCTGCAAAAATACTTTCTGGTAAGATAAATCAGCTGAAATGGTACTGGGTGAAATAGAATGTTGTTGTTGCTTTTTTAAAATGGTGTTTAAAAGTCAAAAGCCTTTGCACCAACGTTTAGTGGCTGGACTGGGGAGGCAGAGTTCCCCACAGGTTTTACAGTAATGACTGCCAGGAACGTCCTGACAACAAAACTGAAAGTCAAATGAATAGCAGCATAGAGCTGCTGTGGTGGTCTATTAAAATAATCACACATCTCAATAGCAGCTTATGGCTCCTATTGAATGTCTTTTTCTTTTCTTTTTTAAGTTGGAAAGATAACCAACCAGTGAGAGTCCCAGTCCAGGTGAATACCTGCTGAGGAGACAGAGGAGAATCCTGGCGGTTTTGTGTACGAATGGGGCGTGGTTTTGTTGGCATAGCTAGTGGACAACAATCTCATTCTGCCCAGATTGTTGTCCACACACCTATGCCATCCGATCAGAATGCTAGCCCAACCGGCTTAGGATGTGGTGTAGCACACTGGATCACAATGTAAGCAAGATCTGATCCTGGTGGACCAGTGCGCTCACACTTGCATGTGACTGGGAAACACTACATAATGAAAATCCTCATTATGTAGTGATTTCAAGCAGGCTCTAAATTGTCCACACATACTCACGCAACACACCAACTCTTTGTGAAATCCATGCCCATCAAGCAGCCTTGTCCTATGACGTTATAGTTTAGGACTATAGTTGGGGACATTGAAGCCTGTTCTCTAGTGAGATGCAGGCTGCTTATCCTATAACCAATTTCAATGAAACATGCTATATGTCCACAGTTAAGTGTAGCCTACCTTTGAGAGTCAGTCAATTTAAAGAGGAATTATATTAAAGGCAGTACAAGCCTTAAACATAATGACGGCATGTAATTTGTCTTGTGCACAATAGTTTTTGAGTGACATGATTGGCTCCCTTAATTGGCCATTTGTTTTCTTGACCAGCCGGTCAGTTATTGTGTGTTAGAAGTAAAAACGACTTGTGCTTGTTGATGGCCGTTCAACTGGTGCACCCCTGATAACAGCAGTAATGATGCTTTGGAGACCATCTAGCTAGCATTATATAAGATTACATTTTTGAATGACAAGGGGTGAATAGAAAATGAAAAAAAAAAAAAAATTACTTGACTATTTGCCTCATACAACTAAGCTCACCAGACGATCGGCGGTCTCACCGCCTTCCAAACATGAAATCTATATTAGTTGTTTGAATGGTGGCGAGTACGGCTGCTAACAGACCTACACCCCTTACGTTTAACAGGAAATGACGCCTTACCATAAATTGTGCTCTCTCCATATTTTCCTCCATAGAGAAACAAACAAGCTATAGTGTAATATAATTAACAAGCTATAATTTAATGAGCTAAATCACTTTGTAACACGGAGCAGGCTTTTTAAAATCATTGAAAATGTATGTCCCCAACAACGTTACATTATTTGATTCTGTTTCAACGAATGTGTGCTCTGATGCACTGAAGATTGGTCAAATTCATGATGCCAGCAAATTTGTTTAAATTAATTCAACCCAGGATAACAAAGACCTGGCTACATGTCACTGCCCCAATATTAAGGGCCGCTCTAAAGACTCCACCCAGTTTTATCAACAAAACCTTTGAGATTGTACTTGTGTCTCTAGTTGAGCAACATACTTGTTTAGAGACTTGTTAGTCTACATGCAACTCTAAAGGAGTCAAATTAATGTTTGATAGTATGTGATGTGAGCTTTCACGTTTCAATTGGGGACACTTTTAGTGCATGTATATTTTCTGACGAAAAGAGATGGAGCCATAACACATTTTGAAAGGTGGTGTTCACCTCTTCCTCTTCGTTCAGTGTCCTCAATTTAGCAATCCCACCAACCTATCGACTTTTCATGGCTTGAGGCACAAACGCAGACAAGTTACAATGTTGCATCCTGTGCTCAAGTCTTTCAGACAGTGAGCAAAAAGTGACACACACGGCTTGAGTTGAAGCCGTGTGTGTGTGTGTTGCACACATCCGTACATCCATGCATCCATCCATGACTCTACGGGAGGTGAGCAAACCATTCCCATCTATTGACATTGTTCAATTCAAATGCAGCAGGTTTAATAGTTATGTTAAAGGGTAAAGGGGCATTTAGCAGACGCTTTTGTCCAAAGCGACTTAGTCAGTACATTTGTGGGGTTCGACATGTGGACAGTTGGAGGAGGGGGATCAAGGGGATCGAACCGCCGACCCTGCGGTTAGTGGACGACCCGCTCTACCCACTGAGCTACTGCCGCCCCCCCTGATAGTTATGTTTAATGGTGATGTTGCAGTATTGCCGTTTCTAAACCTTTATGATCTTTTTACATTTTGTCTCATATTGGTACTTACACATGCTGCACAGCCCGCTTAATTTATGCAGTACTACCATTACTAAACCACTATTTTCTGAGTTTGCTCATGCAGCATTAATGAAACTAAAAATGGTTTTATGCTGGGAAGGCAATGATTACAATTACAGACACGTGTGCAATTGTTTTTAATAAAACTCTCCAAAACTATATCTTATGTTCAATCAGGATGGAGCGGATGTCCGAAGAGGCACTGCGCCTTAACTTGCTGAAGCGAGGCCTGGAGACATCTGCTGAACGAGAGGAGGCCCTGGCCAAGCGACTCAAGATGGAGGGCCATGAGGCTATGGAGCGCCTCAAGATGCTTGCACTGCTCAAACGCAAGGACCTCGCTGACCTGGCAGCCTTGGAGGGGGCAGCAGCAGCGGCAGTTGCTGCTGGGTCCCTCGGTGATGGAAAGGGACCTGGGATCAGCAGCCAGCACCACCACCATCAGCATCAGAGCATTATTGGCTCCACCACGGCTTATGAGGAGAAGCTTAATGGCAGCTTGAGAGTGGCGGGCCATGGTGAACTCAACAAGAATGGGAAGGAGAACATTCTGGATGAACCAGTAGACATGAGTGCTAGTCGAAGATGGTGAGTGTAAACTGATTTTCTACAGAGGTGCATCCTCTTCCTCCTCTTATTAGATACTAGTAGCCCTTAAAGGGCTTTTTCTTTTTTATATTGTACTGGATATTAGGCTGAGGCCTGTGCGTGATATGCTCATGTGCTATTCACTCCACTCACCTTGTGTGAGGAAATACGTAAACAAACAAGCCAAATTAGGAAGTGATGGCTTGTTTAAGCATCCTCACCTGGCCAGAGACGGATTAGTCTCTGGAGCTGGGAGAGCCTGCACTTTATGTGTATTGGGCGATCAATGCGCACAGAATAAACCACCCATCACTGTCTGAATTGAGCCAGGTGAGGCTGCTTAAACCGGCCATCAGCCATCAACTAACCACACTCCAGTAAAAACCTACCTGTGTTTTCAATGATTGCCAATATGAGAACCAGAACACTTTGTCTAACAACTATAACAAACAATGAAAAAATGTGACACACATTCAGTCAACCGGCTACAACAACCCTCACATGCAAGTCGCTTAGGTTGATTTTGGCTGACACTTCAAAACTGTATTTCTAATCATGTGTCCCTCTGGTGAGTGAAAGTGAGGTATCCAAATGTATAACTTGGCTGAGTCACCAGGGGGCAGTGTGTCACCTGATTAAAACAAGAGGCGAATAGAGCTTTTCTCCCATCACATTCAGTGGTTTGTGATAAAATAGTGGTTCGCATCATTTGGAGAAGTGGGATAACTTGGAGGATGACGAGGAGAAATATATGGGCAGTTTTTCATCACCAACATGTACTTCGTGATAGACTAAACCCTTTTGAAATCATGGGCACAAGAGACAAATGGTAATAAACACTGCAATAGTGCTTATCCCTGATTGCCCACAGGAAGTGAAAACGTTTTCTAAAACAATGGTTTCAGCTAGTGTAGACTTTACGCCAGAGTAGTAACTTTACGTCTCTGTGGTGTGACCACACAATAGTACTTAGTATCAAACTAACTAGTTTCAACAAATCGTTGTGTGGACTTTGCACCCTAACTTGTGTATAGCTGGTGCAACAGGCTGCAGGAGGCCAGGCTTCTGATCGAAGCTTGATGGCACTCGTATTCTCTTACCATAACATGTATGTAATATCTTTACATTTTGTAGATTTTTCTTACAATAGATGCAATGTGCATGGAATTGTAAATTTTTTGCTTAGAATGTGATTGTGTCATTGTTTTTGTTTTTCCATTGCCAGTGAGACAGCCTGCGAGAGGCGTTCTCTATCTCCTGATGTGATTGTCTTGTCTGATAATGAAGCGACTAGTCCCAGGAGCACCCCCCATCCTGAGGAGAGACTGCACCATGCCAACAGAGAGATATTCAGGGTAGCCCACAACTACAATGTATCTTCACAGGCATACCAGCTTCTGAAATGTAACATTATAATGCAACATTACAACATTACCTTCTCTACCTTAGTTCTCAGGTCATGGACGACCCTTCTGAGAACGTTTCCTATAAACAGAAGTGTGTGTGTGTGTGTGTGTGTGTGTGTGTGTGTGTCTTTGGATTTGGGTGTTCATTGTGTTTGTACTTCATCTAGGGGAAGACTGGCCTAGAGAGGCAGCAAATGATAAAGGTGCTAAGGGAGGAGTTGCGTTTGGAGGAGGCCCGTCTAGTGTTACTGAAGAAGCTTCGTCAGAGCCAGATGCAGAAGGAAAACGTTGTTCAGAAGGTCTGTTTTTTTTCTGCATGCAAAGGTCAGAAATGTTCAATAGGCTAGTCCAAATTGTGCCTACCTATAGGTCACCAATTAACAAGGAGAAATTATGGGTTTTTCCAAAAAGCATGGATGCTATGTAGAAATGCATTTATATATTCCTTAATATTTTTTCCACTGGAAATTTGTATCTCAGGTGATCGTTATTTATAAAATGACATGCAAGGCAAAACCAAGCATGTCTCATTTACAGGCATTTTCTGGTCCAATCACTCCAGTACAGTACCTGCTAAAGAAGCAAGAATTACCCCAAAACTCTAATCAAATACACAGTCCAAATCTCAAAGATTACTGGTTTTGGTTTGGTTTGGTTTTGTGTTTTTTACAGTTTTATAAGTACACCCACACCGAAACTCCACTGGCCATGCAACTACCTGCTTTTTACTGTTGTAGAGCTAGCAGGATACACTTCCAAACCACTATTAATTTCGAATTGTGAGATGTATTTGATTTAATTGCGTTTCTACACTGTTGTTTAGGGCAGGGTACTTCTCACGGATTGTTTGGAAGCCCCATTCAGCTCAGCTGGTATACACTGCTAGACGCACTGGGACTTCAATGTCCAATATTTTTCTAATATAAAAAAAAAAATTCTCAACTACAATATGCAACCGCAAAGGGTTTATTTCGTACTACTTTATTGTATATCCTGCTTGGAAGCATCAGCAAATTTCATATTAACATAATATAAAATGTATTTATAAGATGTCTATAAAACCATTTACATTTCAACTATTACAATATGATATGATATATATGAATTTCAATTTTTTTTGTTTTCTGTTTGTTATTTGCTGTAGGTGCTCAAATGTGCTCAAATCCTGAAAATGTGAACGATGAAATTACTAAAGGGAAAATGTACTTTCTACATTATGGCTGTTCAGAATATTGTGTACTGGGAGTTTATTTAATTGCTTCCAGGTGAAATGTATCAATTGTATATTTACCTTAGTATTTACCCATAGCTATAGAAGATTTTATTTGATAAATGACTGGTGGTGATTTTGTTTCCATGTTTTAGGTCCCAGTGGTGCAGAATGCCACCTCTTTGCAGCAAACACCCATTCACAGTTCTCAGGGAATGGGAAAGCTGCCTATTCGACCTGGCCTCAACACCACTGAGCCCCAGAATCTACGCACAGTACAGGTGTGTATGTGTTTATTTACATAACTGCTTGTTTGTATACTTGTGCTCTTGTTTAAAAGGTAACTTCTAGAACGTAAGCGAGCAAGCATGTCAATGGCATTTATATGCATCTTCATAGGATAATGTGCAGATATTATATATGTTTAGAAAAAAATGACAGTTTGATCAGGTCATAATTTCTGCTCAATCAATCACATAAGCAGTGCAGGGGTCACGTGTGCCCATGTGGCTTTGCCATATTACGGGTCAATATTTGGAGCAGGGACAACAGATTGTTGTACTCAACTTTCATCCACAGTGTCTGGGTTTGTTGTACTCAACTTTCATCCTCAGTGTCTGGGTTGATTGCACTAAGTTTGCACTAAGCCATGGCAAGCAAAGAAAACCCGAAACTACATGTTGACATGCCATGTACAACACTGCTATGTACTTGAAAAATCTTTTGTTTTTCCAATAGTTCCGTTCCGAACGCAACCGTTAACGGTTCTGTTCTTTCTTTCCGCCCCCAAGGTAAAGTTCCCGAACCAATTTTGAACAGAAAAAAACTGTTAATGACATTGGTTTCATGCAAACGCTTATATAATCCACCAGCGCAATATAGAACACTTAAATCACATTGCATATATATAATCCAACCATGAAGCATTTGTCTTGGAAGATTCATATTTTATTGTATCCCTATTTACCAAAATTCTGGAATCCGAGGCACGTATATTTTTACCCATGAAGACATGCAGCTATGCGTCCCTTGCTCATTTAAAAAAAAAAAGAAAGGAAATGCAGTTACAATCCACACTGTTTTTAAATAATTACTTCCATGCTCCTTTCAATGCGTGTTTGATTCTGATGGGTTTCTGGGAGCCAATCAGTTGCATGTAGCAAATCCTACTTTAAAGAATATTCTTTAAAAGTGCCACAAACATTTTCTAAAATCCAACAAAATTTAAAGGAGGTTATTTTTAAAAAGGTAAATGTAACAAATGATTTTTTTCCTGTACTGCATTCTGCTTGACAGGCTTGGGATCTACGTTGATCACGGTGTGTGAAACAGTGTCCAGTGGTAATTCCCCCAACCCGTTTGTCTTGGAATTATCAGATTAGATTCAACTCTATTGTCATTGTGCATAGTAAAGTACAGAGATGAAATGTAGTTGCTGTTCTAACCAGAAGTGCACAATAGCGAGTCAAGGTATGTACATGATTAGTGCAATATGATTAGTAAAGTGAACGGTAGTAAACAGTGGCCCTGTAAAATAAACAGTAAACCAATAGTGCAAGTAGGTAGTAAGATGTACAATATATATACAGTACAGTAAAGAGCAGCATAGTACAGTAAGTGGTGCAATTCAACAGCAAAAATAAAGTGACCTAGTGAGGTATGAGCAGCATAAAATGTATACAATGTATACAATGGTATGGATATAAGGGTAGGTACAGTATGATAAATAGATAAATAAATAATATGTCCAGGGGGTGGGTGAGGGGGTCCAGATGTTGGGTGAGCAAGGGGGCATGTCCTGGGGGGGGGGGCAACGTTCACCTGGGTGTGGAGTTCAGTAGGGTAACAGCCTGAGGGAAAAAGCTTCCCCTGAACCTGCTGGTCCGGGTGCCTAGAGATCTGTTGCACTTTCCAGAGGGGAGGAGGGTAAACAGTCTATGGTTGGGGTGAGAATTGTCCTTCGCGATGCTGCGCCCCATACGCAGGCACCGCTTTCTCTGGACAGCCTCGATGGAGGGGAGTGGGGAACCGGTGACCGTTGGCCGATTTTCACCACCCTCTGCAGTGCTTTCCAGTCAGTGGCGGAGCAGTTACCATACCACACTGTGACACAGTTGGCTAGTATGCTCTCGATGGTGCTGCGGTAGAAATTCACCAGGATCTGAGGAGAGACAGTTGGGCCTTTTTTAGTCTCCTCAAGAAGTAGAGGCGCGGGTGAGCCTTCTTGATCAGGGCAGAGGTGTTGAAGGACCAGGAGAGGTTCTCAGAGATGTGGACTCCCAGAAACTTAAAGCTGGTGACACGCTCAACCTCCGTCCCGATGATGTGGAGAGGGGTGTGTGTGCCACCTTTAGACTTCCTGTAATCCACGATAATCTCTTTGGTCTTCGTGGTGTTGAGGGACAGGTTGTTGTCGGCGCACCACTCAGCTAGGCGCTGGACCTCCTCCCTGTATGCTGACTCATCGTTGTCGCTGATGAGACCTATCACCGTTGTGTCGTCTGCAAACTTAACAATGGTGTTTGAACCATGTACAGGTGTGCAGTCATGGGTGAAGAGGGAGTACAGGAGAGGGCTCAGCACACAGCCCTGCGGAACGCCAGTGGTCAGGGGGAGGGTGGAGGAGGTGTGATCATTAATCCTAATAGACTGCGGTCTGTTGGTCAGGAAGTCTAATATCCAGTTGCAGAGGTAGGGGTCAAGTCCAGATCACGGAGTTTGGTGATCAGTTTGGAGGGTTGGGCAATTGAAATAAATCCTGTTTTGTAGTAATGGCTCAGTGCCCTATTTTCAAAGCCAACCAAAGAAAATAACCACTATAGAAGGAAATCTAGGTGGCCATTGAAACATTGTTGCACAAATGTATTAACTCGTAAATACCCAAAGCACACCCAAATTATCTGAACTGCCGTTTCAACATCATAGACCTTAGAACCGTGCCATGTTTGATTTGACAGGGTTCCTTAAAAGCTGATGAGATGCATGTCAACCCACTGGTGTTATGAATTGTCCAATCTTGAAACGTGATTGTTTCACGATTGGGCGAGCTCTGTTTTTACTGCGTGCTCGCCCCCCTCCGCACCGCAATCTCACAGTCCCACTGAAGGATTGAAACCTAAAGTGCCTGTAGACTGAAAATGGTAGCCCAGTGGCTATTTGATAGTCTATGCAATCAGACTAAACAAACAAATTAATAATGGTCTGCCCTGTACCGGACTCACTAGTGGTGAAACACTAGTGGCAATTTACCCACTCTTCTATAAACTTTAACAACTTTAACAAGTAAACTTAAACAAAATTATATCATTATTATCAATTTCCACACTGTTAAATGAACATTGCAGTTGCAGAACAGTAAATATTTTATTTTATTTTTTCCTTTCTTGTTTTTGTTCCTTGAACCGATTTAGACCCTATTGCCCTATGCTCTAATTTAGAAAGGTGTTTCAAAAGACTGCCACCTTTCCAGTGGATTGCTTCTCAGGCTTGGAGTGATCAGTTATCCCCGCACTACCATATGAAATGGAGCAAACCTTTTGATTGCAATTGGTCAATAATATTACACAATTTGAAAATACATTTCCATTAAATAGTAGGTAGTCCACTTGTAACT
Source organism: Phycis chesteri (assembly GCA_027123565.1). NCBI lineage: Eukaryota > Metazoa > Chordata > Actinopteri > Gadiformes > Phycidae > Phycis > Phycis chesteri. The sequence goes on from JAOPJK010146011.1 coordinate 9,263, forward strand.
AAGGTTCAGGTTAAGATATCTTCCCCATTGGCCAGATACAAAGTAGCATTAATTAACATCTTTTTTTCATTTACAGGGTCACACAGTCATCAGGTCAGCAGTCAATGCCAGCTTGCCACAAATGGTGATGTCTCAAAGGGTTCTTGCGCCAAACCCAACACAACTCCAAGGCCAGCGCCTGATAGGGAAGCCTGGCATGGCCCGTACCAGCTCCAACAGTATGAGCAATTCTGTCGGCTACCAGCAGGTATGACGTAATTGGTATAATTAAGTACAAATAGTGTAAATATTCAGTTGTGTTGATGTTCTCAATTCTTTGGAATATATTATTATTATTATTATTATTATTGCCTGCATACTGTCTGTCCTTGTATTGTTAATTCTGTCAAAGTCCCAGAGTAAAATTGTAATTTGTAGATTGATTTTTTTGTATAGACAGACGCAGGCATACACACAGGCTGTCAAGTTCTGGTCGATTGGTTGGTCGATATGCACTTGTTTGACCATTTGTTCCATCTATTCTCATTGGTCGGACAATCGCTGGTGTCCAGAGATCCATTATTTTACAGACCAATGTATTTTGAGGTTATATCGTGTTTAAAATAACATTCATTATTAATAGAAGTAATATTCAAGGCTCCGTATTACTACTACTACTACTACTACTACTACTACTATTTCTTTCCGTATTTACATTTTTCCATAACTTACAGAACATTTACTCATCACCAAACTAACTAATTGACACAAGGTCAAAGTAGTTGTAGGTATGGCAGTGTAAAGGACACAAAGTATGAGTATGAATTTATCAGAATTGGCACTCGGACAGACTCGTACCAACAGTGGATGTGAGACCTACTGACTTCCTCCAAACAGCAGTTACCTGATATTTAGGCTAACAGGTAGAGTAGAGTGCACTGTGGCTGAAATAGCTAATCCAGAAATAACATACGGTGGTGCGTGGGCTGTGAATACCTTTCGTGACTGCTCACAGTCCTAGTTATTATTTTTTCCACCAACCAATTGATTGGCTCTAGAGTTGGTGAAATTTCAGTCGACCAAGATTTTCTTAAGCACAGCCCTTAAAACATTGCCATTTTTAATCCAAAATAGATAATTCACGTGGAATTTTAACGTTTAATCTTGGAGACGGACACTCTGAGATCATCCTTTATGTTTAGTCAGGATCTGTATTTATTTTTGAGTGATTGTTTTTATCAGTGTTGAGAAATCATCATATCCAATCAGAGTGACAGGTTATTTTGTTTCATGACTTTGTACAGGTCGTACATTTTTTTTCCAAAGTTTGAGTTTCCTCCTGGGTAGATATTGTTCATTCATCAATATTATGCTTGTTTATTTTCAACTTGTAATAACATATTAAGTCCATTCAGTTAGTCAAATATGCATTACAAATATGCAATAATAAGCCTACCTCGTCGCATTGTTTCTTGTGGCACTCAGTGTTGCAAATTCAGTTTGACAGATGCTGTCATAATCAGGATAAAGAAAATGCATACATTTATCGGCATTCAATTATTTTTTTATGTAAATTCTTTTATGGTTTGTTTTTCTTTATTCTTGAAATAACCTCACTCAATCCTACTTAGGGAACCCCTGCAGTCGGCAATGCTCACCATACCATTTAGGACCCTGTTATCGTTGCATACAACTATTATTGTTATTATAGTCATTGTTATTTATTATTATTACTGGCAATTGTAAACGATACTGATATTTCATTTTAAAAGCGATTCACTTGGTCTTGCTTTTTATTAAACACCCAATACAAATCTTACAGTCTTGTAGCAATAACATCAACAAACACAGTAGCAATATTTATTTGTGGAATGGTTCTGTTCTGAAAAGGATTTCCTGCTTTCAAAGAATATCTGCTTGATGTTGTTCCAGTGTGGGTACATGCATTTGAATGCAATGGCTTTTGTGTTAATCTCCTAGGCTACCAGTCAACAGGTGGCAGCTTCTCAGCGCACAGGCTCCACAGCTATGTACATGAACCTGGCTCAGATGCAGGCTGCAGCTGCTGCTGGGGCCAGCAACGTCGCAGGCAACCTTGGAGGAGGCGGTGCTGCAATCAGCCCCTCATCAATGCCAAGTGCAACAGGAAGTGGTGTTAATTCCATTGCCGACCAAGCAAGCAGCCAGGCAGCTGCCAAGCTTGCCCTTCGGAAGCAACTGGAGAAGACGCTGCTGGAAATTCCACCACCTAAACCACCGGCACCACTGCTCCATTTTTTGCCTTCAGCTGCCAATAGCGAGTTCATATACATGGTTGGACTCGAGGAAGTGGTTCAAAGTGTCATCGACAGCCAGGGTGAGCACTGGAAAGGCGATGTATGAAATTCAGAAAAAACATTACGAAGACCACTTACAAAGAAAATAATGGGTTATTACAAGGCTCCCCATTAGCTGACACCAGCTAGTCTTCCTGGGGTCCAAGACAATATCCCATCATGTAGTGTTCAGAGGTTATAGAAGTAACTTGAAACATTCAATGTTATTTCCATTTTTAAACTAATAAGTAATGTTACAATATTACGTTTCGTTTGAAATAACTCAATTAATCAAGTAACACAATTTCCTGGTTCTACAGGGAAGCTACGGGGGGCGTTGTCACGAATGGAGCCATTCTACTGTGCTCAGTGTAGGACTGACTTCACCCCCCACTGGAAGCAGGAGAAGAGCGGCAGAATCCTCTGCGAGCAGTGCATGACTTCCAATCAAAAGAAGGCTCTAAAGGCGGAGCACACAAACCGTCTGAAAAACGCATTTGTCAAGGCTCTGCAGCAGGAGCAGGTCAGAATTTGTCGTAGCCACCAAATCCAATAAGTGAGTGAGTGCTAGTGTCTGTCTGATCCATCTTCTCCCCTCAATGATAGGAGATTGAGCAAAGGCTGCAGCAGCAGGCATCCCTGTCTCCCAGTACAGCCCCAAGTGGGCAGAATGCCAGCAAGCCAGAGGCCATGATACGACATCATGCTCTCCGCCAGGTATGTTTCCAATTTTCCAGGTTTTTTCAATATCTTTAGCATAAAATAAAAAAGAAGCATTTTTGAATGTACATTTCCACTCTTGACTACAAATGTACACTCTATAATGCATTTAAAATAGTATCTTGTGGTGTTTTTGTAAATTGAGCACACGCTCAGCAAGTGGCCGTGTATAAAACGGGGACACATTCTCCCGTATCACACCATGGAGAGAACAGAACAGTTGTGTTGTCATGAACGATGAGCGGAAGCTGGCTGGCCTGCATCATCCTCTTGGCTGCCAGGGATATTGCTCTCCTAAGCAGCCAGGAGGACAGGGAGATGAAGAACATGGTAAATACGAAATTCAAGACTACAACCACGCTGCAAGTATCGGTGTTAAGTCTCCCAAAAATGTTTTTCAGTACAGCTGTCACTGGCAGCGTTTTTAGCCCTGTGCAGGACTCGCCAGTCAGGTCGTCATTTTGTGGAGCTCAAACCACCATGGGGTGTGCCTCCCTAAATATGCAGCTTGCCCAGTAAAACAGCATAATATACAATTGGTAAAGTCCTTAGTCTTATCATTGCATCTCTCATGTAGCACATTGGTTTCAACCAGCCTT
>JAOPJK010146821.1:0-19798 GCA_027123565.1 Phycis chesteri
ATCGGATTATAAGGCGCACTGTCGGTTTTTGAGAAAATTAAAGGCTTTTAGGTGCGCCTTATAGTGCGGAAAATACTTTAAGTATTTAAGTGTATCTTTTCAGGCTTTTTCATGTCTTCTTCAAAGCTTCTTGTATGACTGGACACATAATCTGGTAACCAGTGGTGAAATTTACTCTTGAGTCAACAACCAGGCTAGGGGAACCATATAGGCTATAGTTGCAAGTTAGTTGTTATCCAGAAGATCCAATGCAGCCCAGGATTCTCTTCTCTTCTTGCAGTATCTCCAGTATTTCCACTCTCCATCCGTCCATCCATTCTCCAAAGAATCTCAGGAAAAAATAAAGGGCTGCATGGCAACATCTTCTCCGTATGTCTCTTTTGTCTCTCTCTTGTTCCCAGCCCTGTCATGAATCTCCCGTCGCCCAGGTTCCTCCTGCTCCTCACGGAGACGGTCTGAATTTGAACTGTTGCAATGAAAAATGCAACGCTGCGGCCCCGCACTCGTGTCCCGACGGGCCGTGTTAGCTGCCGACAATGGCGCTCACGTACATGAAAAAACGACTCAAACTCAAACTCCTTGACAGTTCCTTCCCGATTGCGCCACAGGCTCATTCAGCCAGTAATGTAAACGGACACAACACAGAGACTTCTGAAGGAGACACCGATGGGAACCTACAAGGAGAGCCACAGTGAAGTCCCGTGAAGTGATGTGGGGGATTCCATTTGATTTTTGAATCCATTTCCCGCAGACATCATCTCACGTCGTGCCCCAAAGGGTGAAGCGGTTAGTTGAAGAGATGCGCTGTGTTGGTGAAGTGCACAGACAGTCCACGGGCGGCCGTGCCATTTACTAGGCGCCGTTACACACTTTGGAGGTGCGTGACACGCAGCAAATTGTCGTATTCACTGTGTGCGAGGGTTGTTGTTGTCCACCGCGTGGTTCATAAGGAGGAGGAAAGAGGAAGTGGGGTGGGGGTTTTCACTGCAGAAACCAATCGACATAAGTCGACGCCGCGACACACGCATACCGGGTTGTTCAATGTCACCCACTTAACCTTGTGCCTGAAGGCAGCAGGAGGGGGATCCAGACCTTCACAGGGCATAATCCATCTGCCAGTGGTTGCCCTTTCTACGGTCATCACGTTTCTTTGACTCGTGTCGACTCGTGTCGACGGAGGCTAAATTGACTGTGGGTGGTGTCGGCGTAGCGCGGGACAAGGCTGAAATGAGCTGGGTTAAAAGGGCCGGTGATTCTTTCAAGGCATTGATTTATGCATTGGATGGGGCTTTAGGTGTGAGTGTGTGTGTGTGTGTGTGTGCGTGCGTGCGTGTGCGTGCGTGCGTGCGTGTGTGCATGTGTGCGTGGGTGCGTGCGTGTGTGCGTGTCACACGGTGCTGCATCTGGAGGTTCCTTTGTGCATTTGTTGCTTTTCTTCAGTCCCACAAGGAAACCCATGCAGGTGCAATCACCTGCTGTGTGATGTGGGTCATCAGGGGGAGCGCAGCGCCACCCCGCAATGAGGATACGAAGGACAATGACTTAGGATTACAACAAGAAGCATCGCTTTGTGTTTTGGGAGCATGCTAGTCTCACAAATTAGTCTTGATGGCAGTCAAGCCCCCGTCCCTTGCAATTTCTGGCCCAGGCTCCCGTGTTCCCCCGGAGGTTCTGCTATAACATAGGAGACTCGAAGTATACTAGATGTGGCCTGGAATTAGCCTGGCAGCATTAATATGCTATGGGTGCATTAGCAATGGGAGGCAGTGCAGGCATTTCAAACAGTGATTAATATTGTAGTGGTTAGGGCATTGAACTCCCACCCTAAATGGTACTTTGTTAGAGCCCCACGTCCAAGTTCTACCAGTAAGCATTCTCGAGCAAAAGTCCCTAACCTTGGCCCATTGATGTCATCAGCCCAGGATTTCTCCACATCGGGCCAATGACGTCAATAGTCCAACTCCAGCAACACTAGTCTGCTAAAGGACTAAGTAGTATTATAAGAAATGCCTTACCATATAAAGCCTGCCATTGGCTAACTCTTTGCACTCTATTTGCACTCTAACAAAAATTCATAAAGATCAAATCACAAACTTGAAACTTGAGGGCATAGGGCATATTACCAATGCAATTTCAAGTTCTCTCCGTGGTTTTTTCAAGACCCAAGTGGTCTGAATAAAAAGACACACTTAAGAAGTCACAGATGTATAGACATGTGTCAAGGAAAGAAGGAAGTTAGGAAGGAAGGAAAGATGGACCCACATAATGGATGGACAGAAAGACGGAGGAATGACATACAGGAATAAAGATAGACAGATGAAGGGGTGGAACGTGAGATGGGAGAAAAGGCTGACAGAGAATGTGGGCAGAAATATGGTTAACGAAACGGAACAGAGAAATGAGAGAGAGTAGGAATGAGAGAAACTAGGCAGAGTGAGACAATGAAAGAGTACGAGAGAGAGAGACTTAGCAGACAGTGAAAAGAGAGAGAGAGGGAGAGAGAGAGAGAGAGAGAGAGAGGCAGTTACTGAGGCAGCTGCTGGTGTGATGCCGTTTTTTTTGTTTTTCCATTTATTTCTCTTATTTCTTATTTCTGGCATTAAGAGAGTGCGCAGAAAGGGGCATAGAGGCAACACAAGGATCGTTGTACAATAAATATGTATCACTGAATGTGTAGCTTAGTGCCGAGAGCTCACACTAACGCATCAAATAGGTTCACACAGACACACACCCTCTCGCACACACACACACACACACTGTTCACACCTACAGACAAAGTGGGGCGTCTAATTAGCACCTGGGATGAGAGAGAGTCACATTCTCACCACACGCATCGACTCACTGTTCTCCGCGATGACTCACAATATGTAATTAAAGTAGTGTGGGAACTGTGGTGGTTAGGTGAGGGAATGCACCTTCATCCATCGATCTAACTGCCGACACGATGATTTGAAATCTGTCTTTGACCTCTGCTTTGTACTCGTTTTAACCATGAAGTAATCCCCTCACTCTCTTCATCGACCACTGTCTGTCTTTCCTGCAATTATTCTGTCAGCTGTCACACTTTATTTCATTATTATATTTTCCTATATATTTGTGGTGGTGGGGGGACTTTTTTGTGTTGTTACTGCCAATGTTGACCAGAAGAAACCCCTTACTGGGACTCAGGAATCAACTGTTGCATAGCATTGTTACTATTACTACTACATATTACTATTACATTACTACACTATTATTACTATAGAAATTACTAATTTTGGTGGTCACATTTTCTATGTAAACAAAAAAAGGAGATAGAGATGGTTTGTGTATTGAGGCTGCTTGTCCTTAATAAAGTCTTTTTTCATTTTTTACTTTTGAGAAAGTAAAGTGAAGTGAAACAAGCAAAGCAACGCAAACAAGGAGAAGAAACAACTCCTGCGGCAGCCCCACTATGTAAACCAGACTAAATAAATGATGACCGAACTAAAAGCCTCAGCGCAGGTTTGGGTAGAAAAGGGGAAAGTATTCAATACAACCAAAATGATGACATCTTGCTATTATAAGGCCCCAGTCCATCTTCTTCAGCGCCCCCCCCACACACACATACTGAACGAACGGGTTTGTGGCTGCATTGTTTCTTCGGCAACCGATTCCAGAACAATTGAGTCGGTAGTTAACAGCTTGTTGCAAACTGTTTGTGTAAACTGATTGTGAATAATTACGAATTCTAATTGCGTTACCCCGGCACACGGACACACACAGGTAGCTGGTGATTATTGTGATTAATATTCAAAGCACACCATTGCTCTGTGTGATAATGAATCAATTAAAATCAGAACAACATTTTAGCAAAATCAGTCTGTTATTATTAGTGTCAGGTGTAATTGGTATGAAACACATCCCAAGGAATATCCATTACATATCTATATCTTGTCTTATTTTGCTGTATCCAATTAGACTCAACATATTTTATTGTAATATTGAACTTTAATATATCAAATGTAAACATCTAATATGTGTTTCATATGATGACATCTGAACTGATCTAATGTTGATGGAACATTTGTAAATGTTACCTTCAATGTTTTAAACAAGCTACTTATTATTGTTGGTATTATTTGCCCTTTAAATAACATGCCATGAATAATTAAGTTATCTTAATCAGTCACAATGTGCACAACTAATATAATTAACTAATATAATTTTCTGCAAATAACCTCCCCCCCCAGCTTATATGTAGACAACATATATTATATATTATAACTAACATTGACCTGTTCTGAAGACTGTCCAATAAAGGATAATACTATATTATTATTTATTTATGCTTTAATTTGATTACTCATTTTAGATGTGTGATGAAACCGCCTTCCTTCCTTCCGTGTGCATGTGGAAAGAAAAGATTTACAGAGATAAAATAAGTAAGTGATCTAGTGCTCCAACTCTGCACATATATCATCATTAAAAAGCAATCACTGTCCTTTACAAGCAACAATAGGATTCAACAGCAGGCTGGCCAAAAGAAATGTCCTTGAGAGAGAGACAGAGTGAAACAGAGTGAGACAGAGAGATGGGGGGAAAGAGAAAGAGGGAGACAGGGAGAAAGAGAGAGACAGAGCAACACAGAGAGAGAGAGCAACATATAGAGAGAGACAGGGAGAAAGAGACAGAGAAAGCAAGAGAAAGAGTGAAATAGAGAGAGAGTGATACAGAGAGACAGGGAGAAAGAGAGAGCAAGACAGAGAGATACAGAGACAGGGAGATAGAGAGAGACAAAGACAGAGAGAGCAAGATAGAGACAGAGAAAGAGAGAGCAAGACAGACAGAGCAAGAGACAGAGTGATACAGAAAGACGGGGAGAAAGAGAGAGAGAGAGCAAGATAAAGAGTGAAACAGAGAGAGAGAGAGAGAGAGAGAGAGAGAGAGTAAGAGTGATACAGAGAGACAGGGATAAAGACACAGAGAGACCGAGGCAGGGACAGAGAGAGACAAAGAGAGAGAGAGAGAGAGGGAGAGAGAGAGACAGAGAGAGAGAGATAGAGCGAGAGAGACAGAGAGAGAGAGAGAGATATGAGACACCTGAGTTTGGGTCTGTAGGAGGAGGAGGTGAAATGGAGGCGAGCAGAGATGAGATCGGGGGGTGAATGAGTTAATTTCGTACTATCACTGATCCATCTGGAATGTGAGGCAGCAGTAGGCCAACCCTCAATCCGTTATCGACCACCTGCGTCTTACTTCAATGGGGAAATATGTGGCAATCCCTCTGTGACGTCTCAAACAATACAGCACAGTGTACCGGTGTGCTTTTGGCTTGTTGTTACTCTGAGGATTTTAAAGAACATTCGGAATGTCTATCGTGGTATGGATGGGGGGGTCGGGTGTGTTATGTTATGGTATAGAAGCTGGAGGAAAAGTGTTGTTGGCATTCTGGAACCGTCACTGTCAGCGGTAGGGAGTCCTTGAGCACTAGTCATTACCTGCTCCTTTATGGCATGTGTCTGAAGCCAGTGAAAGTCACTTCAGATTAAAGTGTTGGAGAAATGACTTAATTAGCACTATATATACTTCACCTTCGTTGGGTGCTGCGTTCACAAACCTTTGACTTGTAAGATGGATTCCCTGATCCAATCAGCGAAGAGATGCCCTGATTGGTCAGAAATTAACCGGGACAGGTCTGATATCTGATTTTGTCTCATTCAGAGGCAGGCGCAGTCACTCTAAAAAGATTTCACTAATTAATAGCAGAGGGATGAATATGCCATTTATAACAAATAACATTCAGTTATTCTTATCTACAGCACCTTCAGGGGCTGTGAGACAATGATAGTACACTGGTACACTACAACGCAGACAAATCAATAACAAACTGAACAAAATAACAAGAAAACACTGTTATGAAACATATCATTCTTATGAAACACACACCCTGTGCTTTGCTTTTGTGAGTTCACACAGAGATGCATGCACTTGAAAGAAAGAAGGAGGGTAGCGTGTTCTTAATTTTGGTCAGCAGAATAGAGGGCATGTACAGGAACGGGAAGGTGAGGAGCTCTTTGATGGAGCTTTAAATAGAAGTGGGACATCTGCTTATCTCTGTCTCAGGCGATGGACTGCAGGAGTGCAACTGAATCACCTGAACAAAAAAGTACCGTAATTACAAAATAATTAAATAATAATGATAATAATAATATAGGAATAGTTCACAGTTGTTGTTTGTGTTACCATTATTATTGTTACTGAGCATTGTGTAAAACAGCTTCATCTTCAGTCAATATTGCATTTTTAGCCTTAGGGTTCTCTCTTCCTCTAACAGTGTCCTCCTATCTCAGGAGGATGCTGATGCAGAAATAAAACACTCCACACTGCTAACAACTGGATGGTTCCTTCCGCTGCTAGCCAGCATGAACCAGGCTAACAGCTAGCGGCCCCAGTGCCACAAAGTTCTTCCACTGAAGGCCAAACTCAGACATGATGCACAGGCAGGTCACGCCTACGACCGACGGTGGTAGTGTCATCTTCTCAGACACCTAAGAAGGGTAAGCCATGTATGACTCAATAATGACATTATTAATGATGACACTCACCCATAGACATCAATGGAGCTGAAGTGGAGAGAGTCCGCCACTTTAAGTTCCTTGGTGTTCATACATGACAGACAGACAGAAATACTTGAATGATCCCAGAGGGAAATTGCATTCCAGGTGAGGTCTGACGACCTCACCTGGACTCACCACATGCACACCGCCGCCAACGCCTCTTCTTCCTGAGGAGGCTAAAAAAGGTTGGCGTGTCCCCCAACATCCTCATAAACTTTTACAGATGCACCATCGAGAGCATTCTCTCTGGCTGCATCACCTCTTGGTACGGCAGCTGCTCCGCCCAGGACCGCAAGGCCCTACAAAGGGTGGTGAAAACCACCCAGACCAGCAGGCCCACCCTAGACAATATGTACCTCACCTGTTGCCTGAGGAAGGCACATAAAATCACCAGGGACCCCAGCCACCCAACACACTCACTGTTCACCCTGCTACAGTCTGGCAGATGGTAGAGGAGAGTCACGCACTTCGCGACTGAAGGACAGCTTTTACCTGCAGGCCATCAAATTACCATTTCCCAGTCCTTTCATGGCATTTCTTGTTTAAGGGCAAGTCTTTGGCGCTTATTATGTGTATTTTGGCATAACTCTTCTGACTTCCCACCCAACATAATGAAACCGTAATGACTTCGGGACAATGGGTCTGTAGAAGGGTTATCCTGAGAGATACGAGTAAAAATAGAGGTTAATGTAGCGTAATTAGAATCTTAATCACTCACCCCATTAGCAGATAGGACATCACATGTCCAAATATGGCTTCCCAGTCGACTTCCACGCCGTGTGACCCCAGCCAAACCAATGGCATCTCTGTTTACGCAGAATTCCGCTCCATTCCACTCCATTCCATTTCATTCCGGACGGGTAGGCCTGAAGACGCAGACCCTGTCTAGGTCTGCCCTGGCCTCGGTCAGAAGTAGGTCAACCCAGCCTGTAATGTTGATACAGTGTGCATACTGTAGCAGAATAAATAGGACTAATGACACGCATCACTAGAACGCTGGCTGACGAGTTGGGCGGAGACTTGCTTACTTACTGTGCGTGCGTGTGTGTGTGTGGTATGGAATCAATATTTAATCTAATAAGGTATTTATCTGGACAGTCACGCAGTACACATGGATGATAGATGTGGTGAAGTCTGGTTATCAGGAGAGGTTTCTTTCTCTCTCTCTCCGCTCTCTCTCTCTCTTGCTCACCTTCTCGCACTCGCTTTCACTTGTTCTCTCACTCTCGCTCTCACTCGTTCTCTCACTCTCTCTCTCACACACACACACACACACACACACACAAACCGCCATATTACCTTTAAAAAAACCATGACAACATGAATGGATCCTTAAATCTCTCTTGGGAAAGAAAAAACGAAACTAACACAAGCACACACAGAGAAGCACCAGACACCCAGTTAGTCACGCTGGTCCGGTGCTCATGCATGGATCACCAGGTGATGCTTCTGCTCATGACGACCGTACTCGTACCAGGAAGGCTGCTCCCTCACCCACGAGACTGAGGGCTGATTTCACCCATTCACGTGTAGCGTCCGTTGGCCTTCGATGCTTTCCATCCGAACTGATTTACAGATGAGGCTGAGAATTTGAAAATAAAAAAGACTGATTCAGAGCATACCGGTTTCGTTATCATTGTACAGTTCACGAAAATGATGATTGAGTGTAATTGTGGTACATCAAATTATTAAAGTGGAATGAAAATGAGCACCTTCACTCGTCAGCTCATCATAGCACGCTGATTCACCTATTCAAAGATGTCTGGCATGAATTTGATCGTAACGTGTTACAATAAGAGCAGATTAATTAACCGTTATCATGAACACCATTACTTTAGTAAACATCAACACCATTGTTAAGTCATTTTAATTTTTACTTTTTAGTACATGATTACTAGACCATTGGTAAGTTCACTAGTAATTGTTAGTAAATGCTTGTTACACTGCATTAAGTAATGTTCATAAAAGGTTAATTAATGTACCCGTATTGTGAAGTGTTACCAATTCCCAGACAGAACTTGTCTGTGTAGTAGTCTGTGTGTTGAGCCTAAAGCACAAAGCCATGTTGGGACGGCAGCAAATTAATCTTTTAGAAATCTCTCCAAAAATACACTTGTGTCCTCCACAAAGCCGAAAACACATCCCGCTACATGCCACTCCGTGAGCCGTGCTCCGTTAACACAACATGATGCTATTTTTCTTTTTGCATCCACAAAAATATCATCCGAAATCCGAGCCCTGTGTGCCTTGGGCGGTTGTTTGACATCCAAATCAAACAGAACATCTACAGCTGATGCCCGTTGAAACGGACCGACCGATGATTTCATAGCCTGTGGGTCTCGCACATGGAAAAGGTTTAGACAAGAAAAGTCCAGCCATCCGAGCGAGAACTTCAGGTAACAGAGAATGTATCACAGGAGGACATTGCCCAGGTTCTACATTGTTGTATGAACACACAGACGGTTTATATGCAATGTGTACGGTTATATACAACGTGTAAGCCATTGAGCAGCTGATGGAAGCCACTTACATGTAGTTCCTCTCACGGCCAATAGGTGGCTCACAGTAGTTGGACGAGAAACAGATCCACCACCGTTCCCATAATACAAAGCAAATTAATATATATAACGTATTTTTTGGACGTCCCGTGTGACTTTTTATTTCATCAACATGTTCTGAAGGACTGAATATTAATGTGACCAGGATTGCGACGATAACAGCAAATTCAGTGCAGAATGCACGTTGAACGCCCACGGAACACATAAAGCTACACGATAATGTCCCTACAAGGCTCAATTCATTAGGAAGATGCTGCTCGCATCTTTACCCACGAGTACGATTCAATGTGCACAGCTTAGACACACACACACACACACACACACACACATTCATTATGAGTGTAGTATCACAGTCTATCTTGTATCAGTCTATCTTTGCCAAGCTTACGTTATATTAGTCTTCAGTGTTCACACACACACGCAGACACAGACAAAAAAGCAAACATCCACACAGATAGATACACACGCGCATGCACCCTGCAGTCACACACACAGAGAGACACACATGTAGATGCACACACGCACACACTCTGTCAAAAATACACACATATACATTGCTACACATTGCTATCAACCCAAAGTATGTCAGTGATCATTAATGGATTCCACACTTTTCTGGCATGACACACACTTCATTTCACTCCAACCGGGTAGCTGTGCATTGTGTCAACGACAGAACCAGACACAAACAGGCTACGAGTGTCCTGGGACTAGAATAACTAAAAGGTTGTTCGGGGCTGAACACTGATGAGTTTGGGCCACAGACCAGTGGGAATTCCCACCCACAATGTGGATCGTGGGGTCATTTCTGGTGGCGGTTGCTAAAATCTCAAGCGATGTGCCCGTAATGTACCATCGACCACTTCACAGCAGCCATGTGTGAACCAACGGGCAGCCACATATTTCACAGTGATTGCTTTCAGCTGAATTCTCCTTTAATTCTCATCCGGTTCATTCATCAACCTATGCCTGTCCCTATGCTTCTAAATGCTCCAAGGTTTTTGGTTTTCCCGCAGTCATGAAAACCCTTCCCCAGCTGGATGTAGAAGGAGCTGTAGCCAAACCTTTCAATCAAAAGCATTACCATGCATGAGCACCGTGCGTGAGACTGCACAGCCAGAGCGGGAATAACATAATAACCGCGCATGTTCGATACAGGAGGGTGTTGCCATAGCAACGCACACACAGTTGTCACAGTGTATTTACCTGTAGTTTAAAAGATAATTGTTGTTTACCGAATGCCATGTAGTAAGTGGATAAAGGAATGTTAGTACCATGTAATTACATGTTATTAACGCAACATGTTCGCTAGCTGCCAGAGTGGTCTGCCCTCTCTCTAGCTGAAAGTAAAAAGAGTCTTTTTTTTATTCCAGCAATTCAAATGTTAAAGTCCACCCTTATTAGTAATTCAGTAAAAAGCAATACACAAGCTTACAAGTATACATACACAAGTATTTCACAAAGGGCCGAGGGCAGTTGTTTGGTCCTGTGTACTGTCTGTCTGTCTGTCTGTCTGTCTGCATGCACACTCAATTGTAAACCATGACTGTAGGCCGGAAGGGGATCTGTGTATGTGTACATGTCGATGCAAACATGCTAGTGCAGGCGTACGTGTGTGTGCCGTCCACAAAAAGACTCGAGGGGTAACCCAGGGTCGCGCAAGGCATCACGGTTAGAGGAATCGGTTCTCAACTCTCAAATTCTTGCGGGCCGCATATGGATCTGCCAACTTGCACGAGTACATGAGGCAGTTTGGGAAGGGACTTCCTCTTGGCCCAGACAATGTAAGCACGTCGAGGTCATCTGCGGTTAATTGAGTACAATCTGTTTCAGTGAGTTCAGTGAGGTTCAATGAGATGAATGGGCTACCGCTATGATCACATTTCATAAGAAAATAATGGGGCGATAGTAACAAATAAGGATGAGAGGATATCCGTGTCGGCGTGAACCTAGTGTCTTCACCTCATCTGCCTTTGCCGAGAGCTGTCTCCATTTATTTTTTCCTTTTTTCACTGCGAGCTCCCTGCTCTTTATTGGCTTCCTGTCCTCGCCTTGTCTTCAATCAGAGCCCCGCCAGGTGTGTGTGAGTGTGTGAGTGTGCGCACAAGCGTGTGTGTGTGTGTGTGTGTGTGTGTGTGTGTGTGCATGCACAGGGATCGCCACTATCACCTCCAGTTGTAAATGGGGATGCACGACACTTTTCAAGACACAGAGCGCTGTCTTCACTAATCTGGGGCCTCCTCCACCACCACAACCACCACACACTCAATAGTACTACCCCCACACAGGAGCCTCACACACAGACCCACTCTGATGAAAGCAGCAGCAGCAGCACCACCACCACCACCACCACCGCCCCCACCCCACCATCACCACCACCTCCACACACTAGTACTACCCCAGCAAAGGAGCCTCACAGACAGGCTCACACTGATGACAGCAGCACCACCCCCACCACAACCACCACCTCCTCAATCACCACCTCAATCACCTCCACCACCACCCCATCCCACCACCACCTGCTGTAGAAGCTGCTTAGGCTGCTAAAAAAACATAACGATGGCAGTTTCTGTGAGCCACGGTGGGCGACATTAGGTATGGATGATTCTGGATTTTACCGAGTCGATTCCCATTCCAAAATGGTGGAATTGATTTGAAAATTAACTCACAAGAAAAGACTGGTAGGTTGAATTTTTCCTTCGTTTTTGATAGAACCATTTCTTCGATTCCACAGTTTGGGGGTGCAGCCTCCGGACCCCAACTCCATATGGGTGTTCCTTCTTTTATCTACCAGGCCACAGACAGCAGACTTATCCTAACCGTGTCCTGGTACATATAAACAGCAGACCCATAGTTAGCGTCGTGGGCGACACCTGTGTTTGTCCTACGGTGACGCCTCCGTGAAAAGGGTCTTCGGGGATTAGACTCTACGTCCTTTGTCGATATCTGGCCGTGGCCGGTAAGTCACTGTGAGGACAACCTTTCCACAGAGTAAACCAGAGACATAATCTGTGGCTGAGATTAAGGGTGTGTGTGTGTGTGTTGGGGGAAGGGGGGGGGGGGTTGTTGAATGTCACGCCTTTGTGGACATAAATCCCCCTCCAAGTGCGGCTGGTAATGAAGCTCTTGCAGCGAGAAATCCCTCAGGAGGGGCCGGGCACACTTCTTAATAGGAAGCATTTTGTATACGTAAGCGCTTCGTGTTAAATGCTACTCATAATAATAATCAGCATCTTCCTGTTGAGCTGCAAGCGGTCCCCACGTCACAGTGTGTTCATCTACCCCCCCCCCACACACACACACACAAAAAAGAAAAGCCATGCGTGTTTATGATTACATCACAGGGCGTGTCACGTGCGCAACGTGCACAGAATTAAAAATCGTATTTGGAGGCAATTTCGTCCACTTGAAATGAATGAGGAATCAATGAGAGACAAAAGCCGCGCCGCTCAATTCGGCGTTCCATTCAAGGTGTTCTCCTTCCCCCCGAGAGGAGGGCGATGATGTGGTATCAGATCGGATACGCACCAGCGCCGCCCTGCTCAAAACGTTGACCCACATACTTCCTCAGCACCAGCGCTGTGGCGTCTACTCACAGCCTGCTACCATCCCTCCCTCGCCTGAAAATGTGCACGCTTCTTGTGCATTTATTGCTGCACACATTTTTGTCGCTTCTTCTTCTCCTTCTGTTCATGGTGGATCTAGAAAGGTATCTCACAATGCCAGAAATCAAAGACGTTGGAGAGTGAAGTGATTTAAGTATCTGGTGCTGGCATGCAGGGGAGATGCTAATCCACACAGTGGCGATGAATTGACAACATTGGGAACAGACTGCGATAACGAGCTGTTATTGGATAATGAAAGTACCACAAACCTAACCCGACAAACATCTTCACTCACACACACACATCAAAATCCCATCAAATCCAGACTACATTTAATGAGAAAAACAGAACGTGTACAGATTTGTGTTTCCCTACATCTTCACATTCAATAAATGAAGCAGTATATGGAGCATCATCTCTACTGTATGTCATATTTGTAGACATATTTTGTGACAGTTTATGTGAATGCCTAAAATTCATATTTTAGGCACATATTCTCATTCACACACTGTAAAGGGTAATAGCTATGCTTACTTAAATTACATTAGTGTACTTTACTTATTTCTCACCATCCTGGTGATTCAACTCATAATATGTGAGTAAGGTACTTGTTTTGCCAGGAAGAGGTATAACACTAGGTTCACTTCACTAAACTAGACTTGTAACTATGTGTTCCTGGAGTGAACGCAGCACGCAGCGGTACATATGCGCAATAGAGCAGTACAGGAGACGTTTCCAGACACTGTGTGGACGGGACACTTTGGAAGAAGCAAATGTTTTCTGAGTCTCCAAGTTATTCAACTTCACTGCAGTAGGTATGATGTCAGTATTCATAACTGAATTTTGGCACATCATTTATTTTATGTAGGCCTACAGTGATAACTAAAACTCCTGGCAGGCTAACAGTTGCCAAGTTAACGTTAGCTAAAGCTGCCGTGCCATTCACTGGAGAGTAACGTTGATCCTCTGGATGCTGGAGTGCCCGTTCTGTTTCACTATAGAGCCTAACCGTCATGTTAGTTAAGTTCTCGTCAAGTTATTTTAGTGTATCCAAAACTGAACATAAAGTCATGAAAAACCGGAGCCCTAAATATGCATCATAACGTTGAGATAATTATTTTTTTCTGTGTTTCCACCGAGTTTCCACTTGTTGATTGAAAAATGAGGCGACTAATGTTATCGCCCCCGTCTTTATAATTTCATGGATGCCGTGATACTGTGTTGTGAGAGACATCCTGCGCCACCATGCATCGTGGAAAGCCATTGAGAGGTCAGGGTTTATTACTGGCCACCTCCTTTCGGTGGCTCTCAATGCCGTTCAGAAAGGAAGCGATGGTTTCGGCTTCTGGTCTATTTTCTCCGCCCGCCACGGGCAAACACACTGATAATCAATTCTAAACGATATAAATGTGATGTTATGGATGATATAAATGATGATTTGTCGTTTTGACAGACTGTTCTCCTGGAAGTCCCCCGGCTTTTCTCCAATCCGCATCCACTGTATTTATTAAATAGTCGTTGCCGTTTGTGATTGTGTATTTTAGATTACATAGCCTACTTATCTAGCATATAGCCAGTTGTGTCTAAACAGAGAGCAAGATAGAGCAGTCTGCCTCTGGACACACACACACACACACACACACCAAAGCCAATCAGTTCTGAGCAACAATCTGACTCACATGTGTGTTGCTCATTTTGACCTTTTTAACTTAAACCAACATTAGTACGCATGTAAGAATGTCTTTTTATGAGACAAATTGTGTCAGCACTGAAAGCAGTAGTTGTCCATTGTTAAAAATATAAAGCCATTTTTTTCTTTCTTGCAGCTTGAAGACAGACAACACTGAAGATGTTCAGAATGAAATTCTGTTCAAATATAGCGTAATCCTCTGAACTAATCTTTCTTTTTTGTGCTTACTTTATCTATCGAAGGCAATCAGTTTCCTAAATTATACTGAGTAAACACAACTGCTCAGTTATGTCAGACCAACTTGGTTTAATTAAGTTGCTAACACTTAGAAAGAACAAGTTAATTTCACTTGCCATTTTTAACTTGGAAAAACTTCACACCATTAAGTAAATACAACAAAAGTCTAAGTAAATTTAACAAGTATATATAAAGTAAACACTTCACTTGAGACCAGAGGTGTGGACTCAAGTCATGAATTTGATGACTTTAGATTCAACTTGACAAAATGTAAAGAGACTTGCAACTCGACTTGGACTTTAACATCAGTAATTTGTGACTTCACTTGGACTTGAGCCTTTTGACTTGAAAAGACTTGCTACTTCCCCCAAAACCCAAAGATTAAAAAGTATGTTGACATGGACCTCTCTATCCCTCTCTGTGTATATGTGTGCATCTGTGTGTGTGTGTGCTGTCGGCACAACATCCAATCAAATTAGATCCATGTTGTTTTGATCCGATGGATGGAGTCGCAACAACTTCCAACTTCGTTCGACATTTGAAGTTCCACAAAGAAGTTGTGAAGTTCTGAATGAAAGCTAACGCTAGTTCATGGGCTAATAAAGAGTACCGTAAATCCTCAAATTGTGGCTGGGGTCTTTTATTAACTTATGCTTCGCGAAGCAGAGGCCTTTATTTGGGGCAGGCTTGTATTCGAGGCAGGCCTTTATTTCTTATTTCTTATTTCTCATTTCTTATTCGTATTATTCTTATAGGCTTCTGTTGTAGAATTTTATTCTTGAAAATAAAGTAAAAGGCTACACATAAAGTGGGTCAACACTTCCTGTAACCGTTCAGAAATCAATTAGTGTAGGCTAATCAGGAACACCATTTAGTCCCAGTATATTGCTAAATGTTGGGACTGATGGCCACTGAAATCTGGGGGGTATTTGATGGTTCACTGTTAAGTTTTATGTAATTGAAAGAGTGTTGGGATTTCCACTCGCTGTTTATTGTGAGTCAAGGCAGCCGCTTTCATTTATTCATTTAATGTGCGCTGTGCTGTAAATACATGGAAACCTTATTGCGTAACCAAGTAGCCTAGATTGAGTTAATTTTTAATTATGCATGATTTAGTTTCTACTAAATTTGTAGGCTGGAATGCCTCGCGGCAACAATTGTGCTTAAATGTATGCTGCTTCAGCCTCTGGCAAGCTCAGAGGCGGGTGGCGGGCGACTGGTAGCTTGAGAGTGACGTGTTGGAGACCCATGGTGTAGAATAACGACTTTTCATTGTCAACAGTAATAAACCAATCAACAATATAAAATATTAAGAAGAGCTCTACTATTTCATTGAGTTAAATCAAGACAATAGTTGCGATTCCATCCAACTCATTCACATATTCTATGCGCATTCATGAAAATTCATCCTTAAGACAAAACGCATCTGCGTTCATTTCCATCCACGGTGGTATGCGCATTAAGAATGACGTTTTCCTAATTAAGGGAAGACGTTTGCCCAGCTGTGTGATCAAAACGTGAGATGTCACAATGCAACAAATACAAATGTATGCGAATAAACAGTTTCCATCAACTTTATTCGCATTATACCTTATGCGCATCAAGAGTTAATCCACCCCCCTCTAGTGAATTGAATATCTATGCGCATTAGACGTTTTAATGCACATTTCACGTGTTTCCAACCGGGATTTCTTATTTGAATAGCTAAAATGTGCATTTAGAAGTTGGATGGAAACGCAACTCATGTCTTCTAGTGCTCATGGACTGATAGCCCTATTGGTGGGCAACTATTAACCCGGCTTGTATTTGGGGGCCGGCCTTTATTTCTCCATATCGATCACGACCCCAGCTATTATCGGAGGCAAGGCTATAGATAGAATCCCGGCCATAATTTGAGGATTTTCTTTAATCGCATGATGGACAGAACACTCCCTGACAGGCCAGCAGTCGGTTCGAGTGCGTCCTGTCTCGATGGCGTCCTGTCTCGATGGCGTAGGCCTGTTCTTTAGGGTCGGGTACCGAACTCGGTACTTTTAAGGGTACCGACTAAACTAGATGCAGACATCCATGCAGACAACACTCGCAGCAATAGTTAACCAGGAAATGCTAACCAGGAAAACATCTCTAACCTGCGTAAACACCTGGTCAAACACATTGTCTTAAAGCCAAGGAATGTACCATGTTTGATAGCCCCGCAACTAACGTTAGCATGCCTGCAGCCAGCGCCAGCAACACTGAGGCATCGACATCTTCTGGTAATTTGCCAGTTGGATAAGTGGTTGTTAGAGATAATTGGGCTTTTTTCAGAGCCTTGGTTGACATTAAGTAGGAAACTAATAGTACGTGAATTGCATACTATTTATGGGGAAATAGTACACTATGGGAGAGTGAATGAAATAGACACACACACACTTCAATATAAGTAGCATAAGATGTTGGGCATAACATATTTTTCATTTACTATAATTAGTTTTAGTAATCTACTATTATAAGTATTATTGTTGTTATTATCATCAGCTATCAGCCTGTCAGTCACTTACACTCTTCTTTCATTGACATGCCAGACATCCCAGTCCCACCCAGTCCCAACTTGAAGTTCAATGGCTATTAAAATTCTAAATATCACGTCTGTCTGGTGTTGATCTGGTGTAAGGTCGATTTACAGCCTGGGTGGCCTCCATCATTCCTCCACTGATGAGATAACTCAAGTGCCTTGCTCAAGTGCCTTGCTTCCTGTTTGGGCTGGGCGGTCAGGCCAACCTAGTGAAGACGTTTAAGGACCTCTTGCAAATACCACTGCGGAAAAAAAATGTAATAGAAATGTGCCACCGCAAACACCCACCAGTGCTTTATCCATAAGCCTTTATCAAGTCACAGCAGCCCCCTGCAAACCAAAGAGTATAACAGTAAATAGAAAAAGCCGTGTACTGTCTGGCCTCTGGAGCCAGGTGTGCCTGCCAGTACCCTTTACACAGGTCTCACGCACTCATAATGGATCTAAAGTCTTTCCAAATTCTGTTGGCGCCATCATCAGAACAACAACTACCAGAATACTCCCCTCACTGTGAGGGGAGTAATTGTGTAACTTCTGTGTAAATTCTCAATGACCCCTAAAGCCTTCATCATCTCTATTTCCTCCTTTAGTGCCGGTAGGAGTCGCTCCAGAACCTGTTACATACTCAAAAACGCAAAACGGAAGGGAATCAGTGAGCTGAATGATGGTCGGCATGTCCCACTGCATCTATGGAGACAGATCCGGCAGTGCGGATTCATCTCCTGTTCTGGTAGGAAGGACAATGTCTGTTTGATGTTCCTCATGCTTCACCAAGTGCACCAGAAGCTGTTGGCCACTGGTGCTACCTCTGGGTCTCCATTGTTTGAGCAGGTTGATGTGGAAAGTGTTTGTGCTCTTACAACGTAGGGGCGTGTCATCTTCATGGCCCTATCTTGAAGCCCTATCTTTTTGAGGACATTCGAGTGCCCCTCTGGCTCACACAGGTAGGAAGGAGTAGAAGTACTTGCCCGGCCTCCAACGTGCTGCTTCTCCCTCTCCGGTCAAAAAAGTATTTCTGCCTTTTCTGGGCAGCGTCCATATTGGACCATCTGGAGCACATGCTGAGTAACTGGAAACGCTGGTGCTGGGACCAGCCAGTGGACCATCTCAATCTGGCCTCAGTGCAGTGTCTCCCACACATATATGTTACTTGGTTGGGCTGCCCAGGTATATGAATATACACCAGGACGTATATTTGTATATTTGGCAACACATTTGAGCATTTATTACATCTGTCCAATAGAATTGCCATCAGCCATCGATTGTATTTCCAAAACGTCAATACTATTTTTGTACTATTTCGAATGGGGACAATCATACATCATTAGAGCTGCTCGCAACCTTTTGACTCTCTCGTCTGTGGATAACCCCTCCTCTCCTTGTTAGAAATTGTTTCTTTCAGACTGCTGCTGAATTACCTTTCTCCGGAATTCACAAATTGTTCGTATTAAGGGTGCCAGAAATACCCCTGAACGTTAATACATGGTCTAAATCCCTGTTTTGTAGGTGCTTATTTGTGTGTTTCGTTTTCATAGTTTTCACCAATGTACAAATATCCAAAGTCAATTGAATCTCTGTTGTATACAGTATATGTATACTTTTTTTTACTGTTATATAGTGGGATACTCAAAATACAGATATTTTAATCCATTGGGGACATTTTGAAATGTGAGATGTATCTGGTTTAATTGTATTTTAGTTTGGCTGTTGTTTAGGGCAGGGCAGCTAATCCCTGACCTTCTCTATAACCCCACAGAGTAATGAGCTGCACCTTAGCACCCTCTTCTTGCTAACGGTACAACAACCCTTGCTGTACAACATAACTCTTCCCAGCTAGAGAAGTCACTACCCCGGTTTTCGCTCAGTCCACTCCTGTGACCCTATTGAATGCTGTCTTCGGTGATTTATCCTCCTTCTGTAACTTCCCGGGTCCCCTGGAAGCTCCCACCACATGTCTACCCCTGGCTGTTGTGCCTCTACCAACTGTGGCTGCTCTTTTCGAACTATTCTTATTACCTTCTCTGGCCTCCTCTGTCATCTGCTCTCTATAGCCTTGTTGTTACCCTCATGGACATGCTCAGCCTGGCAAGGTAGCTGCTCTGACCACGGGTGTTTATTCGTGTCTGACTTTTGCCTGCCCTGGCCTGTGACCGCCATGTTTTTGAAATGGGAATATTCTGGCCTGACAGGACTGAAGGATGTAATGCTGGCACAACCTCGACCTCTAAACGAATGTTTGACCCTGAACCTCCGACTGCACATAGGACACGAGGCACAATGATACGGACGTTTATCCCCCTGTACACACCAGACATTTATGAGACCACTGGCAATGATTTGTCAAAAGCCATTGCCACTGAAAGAGAAATGTTTTTTTAAACCAAAATACTATTTAAGGGGAACCTCTAAAGGACACACACACACACACACACACACACACACACACACACACACACACACACACACTCGGGCATTTTATGTATTCCGCATTTGAAATCAAAAGTGTATCCCATCCGCCACCAACACTGACCATTGTTTTGATCTGATTGTTCCAGGCGAGTGCCCCGAGGCGTAAA
>JAOPJK010147606.1:0-12759 GCA_027123565.1 Phycis chesteri
CACCCAGTAGGACCACTTGGGTGAGATGAGGAGTCCAGTCCCCCCTCCTCGCCCTGAGGGTCTTGGGGTGTGTGAGATCTAGGGGGAGATCACAGTAAAGCTGCACACCAGCAGTAAAATAAAAGGCAGGGAAGCATGTTCATGAGTCATACATGTGAGATCTAAAACCCTTCAGTGGTGTTTAGTCTGTGTTGACCCTGACGTAGACGTTGTCTGTGGGCCATGGGAGGGTTGGAGTCATGTTATAGGTCTGACATGTTACTTACGATAAGTCAACTAGTCACTCACTCAAACTAGATTTAAAACAAATAAGATGGTCACATTTAGCATTATAGAGGTTCATTGGGAAAAATACTGTTCATTTGAGAGAAATCAAACAAAAGGTCATACAATTCATTCTCTTGGATTTTAAAGTAGACATTTCTTGTCACCATGTGACAAGAAATTACTTTATTAATAATAAAGTAATGCACCCTCATCAATCTCAAGCAGGAACCAGAAGATGTGAATAGCTGGATAAGTGCAGTGTCATTGATACTTATTACATTAATTGCATTCATGAAGTTAGTCAAATACACGTAGTAGTGAAATACCATCTTGTATGTATGTATGCATATATAACTGTTAATCAATATATTGACTTGTGGAGCTTGAGTTGAGACAAACTTGTATGTTTTACTTCTCCTGCAGGATCAACGCAGAACTGGTTATAAACTGCCCATCAACATCATTTATTTTTAAGATGTGTCACCAGAAAAACAAAACAAGACTTGCAATTTTAATAATACATTTTTTATTCTGTTAAAGATTCCTTTTTATCATTTTCTAAACGTACACTGGAATGTTAAGATTCCCCTTTGTAACTCTTGTAGTTAAAAATGCTCAATCCAGTTTTTTCAACCCCACATCCACACAACCACTGCTAAATTGAAATTTGGGGAGTAGGCTACAAAGAAAAATATTTAAAATAGAAACAAAATATTAAACATGAAAACAGAATTGTTGTGTTTGGAATAATAAAGACAACTGGAAACAAGGAATATTCAAGGAGGATGAGGATGCAACCAGGAAGAGAAGTGCAGTGTCTGTCCCTTTAAGTACCGCACTGAGGTGTGCATGTTAAATGCCGAGTGCCATTACAAATGGTCAATGTTGGCCAGCTACACCTTCTTTATACCTTTGACTTCCTACCACTGCCTGCCTGGAATGGCTCAACTCTACCATCTTGCAAAAACATCCATCAGACATATTATCCCAGATCTAGTATCTACTGGAAGAAAAGCTGATTGGATACTCTTTCTGCTTCACTTGTGAACTGGGATGGGTCTTCGTAAAAGGCAGGACATATAAAGATGTGATACACATGTGAGTTACGCAGCGACCCCTCCACCTAAAGATATCCAAACAGAAGGGAGCAGTGGCAAGTTCTGATGTCATGAAGAGGCTGTCATAAACAGCCTCAGCAACATTTAAAACACGTTGCCTGGTAGTTCCAACATTTGACACGAATCTCCTAATATCTCAAAGTTCAATTTGCTTTAAATCATTTCACCTATTGGGATGAGCTGTACTGAGAATTATATATCAAAACTTCATACAGGGAAACAAAGCAGAAAGTAGCCAGGTAACAATAAAACAAAACAAAAAAAAGCCATAGTGACGGTTTTGCTGATGAAATATATTCAGATGGTAGAACCATGTGCGGCTAGCAGCTTCACCAGCCACAACATATACCTCCACTCGAAAGCAACTTATAGGGTGGGGGGCAGAAAAGTTTTCAAAACAAAACAGATTTTCTTTATACAATTATCCAAACAGCAATAGAGGAGAACATACCACTGTGAGAGGCAGATGATGATTGACACGTCTACAATTCTGAGCTTACAAAGAAGAAGATCTCTGGAGTAGAAGAGAAACCTTCAATATCTACCCAGCAACCATTGCAACGTGGCGCTTTGCATACCAGGACAGGAGGAAAGCGCAGAAGCATGATGTTCTGGGACCTGTGACTCTCCAGCTCTGATCTCAAGATGAGTGCACAGAAATAAGGAAATAAAAAATAAAAAAGGAGATAGGCAAGTTTTGTGTTTTTTTACATTTAATAGGGTGGGCTGGATACAAGACAAGCCAACCTCCTGTACTTCCTGCATGTCCCCATAGTGTGGTACTCACACACCAACAGACCTTCGACTTCATCTCCCACCCAGACCAGTCACCCTTAACTTATACCTTCCTTTATGGTTTTCAGTGGAAACAGCATCCGTTGACGTTTTATCATTGGTCGTCATCATTATTACTCATCACTTGATTTACCAGTTCAAATTTCACTCTTTATATATAGATGATATTCTCTCATACAAACATATAAATACATCATCAGTGGCCAACCCCCACCACTTGGACAGGGTGTGTGTGTAGGTGTGTAGGTGTGTGTGTAGGTGTGTGTAGGTGTGTGTAGGTGTGGGGGGGAGGATTGTTGTAGCCCCGTAGATGTAGTCTCTGAAAACAGTTTACAGGGCGGGCACACATACAGATTCCTCAATAGATCTCGGTAGTAGATACTTAATTTTGTTGTGGGTGTTGTAGAATTGTTTTGCTCTTTTCTTAAATGGTACATTTTATCTAGATTTTCTTACAGGATTTCGTATTTATCGACCACAAAGGAAGTTTCAGAGGAAAACCGAGCAGAGTTGTCTCCGTCTACGTGAGTTACTTTGGCAACCTGCAGCAGGAAGGGAAAAGACAAAAACGAAAATGCCAGTTTATCATGAGGTAACGTTGCAAAACCACATACAAACTTTCAAAAACATCACCAAATACTGACCACAGCAGCAACAGCCGCCGTCGCTGCTGTAAAATCAAGTCTATCTATCTGAGTGTTGCTGCGACTCATAAAATAAATAAAAAGCCAATTGACAAAAAAATGGATTAAAAAAAAAAGCCAATTATCAGCCAAATTATTGCAACTGCCATACAAGATATGCACTGGCCTTACATCAAACCAATCAGACATGGTGATTCCATAATGTGTGCCTGGGTGGTTTGACTGTCGGGGTCTGTTTGTGTGTGTCTGGGTCTCTGCGTCAGAACCCACCTGGATGTCGCAGTAGCTGCGCTTGGACACGAAGGACACGTTGATGGGGAAGAAGTCGCTGGGCTGCCCGGCGATGCTGAACTCCAGGCTGCCGCTCTTGTTGTTGCTGTCGATGACGGGGAGGCACCACTCCAGGAGGCTCCGCCTGCTGTCGTGCTTGTACTCCCCGTCCAGGTCTCCGATCAGCGGGGCGCCCACGCCGGACCTGGGAGCACCAGAGGGACAGCATGATGCAAACTCCTTCCACAACCCAGGTGACCGAGTTCACCCCAACCAAAAAGGTAAAAAAAAAAGCAAAGCAAAAATAAAGCCCCCAATGCTCGCATGTCCAATGAGGTGTAGACAGTGCAGAAATAGTGCAGCAATCGATATGCAGACATATCGGGGGAGGTAATCCCTGAAGAGTTAGCTATATACGGTTACAGTAAGACTACCCTGGTGTTTCTAGTCTTTTGCAATTGTATTTCCACAAAACTGTTGCAGTACGCAATCACGCAAAACAGTGCAAGTAAACATTGGCTTGTCACACAGGCACAGACTGCTATCAAAATTAATGATCAATACATCTAACAGATAGCGATAATTATAGGTCTATGAATGTAGTTACGAGTTGCATCCACGAGTACGATGGATGCAATAGCCATTTACATTTCTCATCACATAATGTCCTACATTCTTTACAGTGACCATGCTGACTATGACAAAGATAACTGATTGTGATTGGTTAAACTGATTTATTTGCAGACTAGAGCCGTCTTAAATCAATATGGTGCAATTCAAAAGTAACATAACTTCCTTTCAAAGCGGAAATTGCAGCGTATGTGTAGGCCTGCAGTCCAATTCAGCTCCATTTTTTTTGACATGGGAAAAAAATTGCAGCAGCTTCGTTAAGGCAAGGTGACGTTTTGCAGGCGCGTTAACGTTAACGTCAACGTCATGGCATATGATGTCATATCGCCCACCCCACAGTGCAGGTGCAGAACACTAAGCAGCACCAAAAACTGGAGGAGTGATGTACTCACGGCACGGGGATGGTGATGACTACGTCGTTGAGCTCCAGGTTCTCCTCCTGAAGCTCATACTCTATGTTGACATCGCAGCCGGTGCCACTCTCTGAAGGCCAGCAGTTAACTACACCCAACAGACAAGACATGGACACCTGAGATGGTTAACTGTCCTCCACAGACAAGACGCAAGATTAGTGCTGCTCTTATTGTACATTCTTTATTTTGCAAGACCTATTCTGCACATATGCAGTGAACTTAAGATAAAACCCATGATTCCGCTCTCAAACAATGGCTCCCTTTTAAAAGTATGCATGTCTGTGATTGGTGCAACCATATCACAGCATCATGTACCATTGAAAATTATTATCATAACCATAATGTTAACTACTCGCAGAGCAAAGTTTTGGTGAGCAGGCATATGGAAAACATACATTTGTAAGTGTACGATCCATGGAAGACAAGGAAAATCATGATAAAACTAATCATAAATGCAACATCTCTAAATGCACAACATGGTGCAGATTGTAGAGATCATTTTTTACAACGTCATTATTAGTTAAAAATCACCTTAATATCAGCGTAGGAAAGACATTTTCCATCATCCATTCAATTGTGAATACACAATCTGATCACTAATTCGCACATGCCTAACAGCCAGGCTTCTTAACCGTCTTAAAACAACCTACCAAAGCTCTGGTGGCCATTCATGTTTAGAAGTTAACAAAGCCAAAATAAAGAGCATGTTGCTATGCAGTGCAAAGTGCTTGCGACTGGAGACTGGTGTTGTGGGCTGGTGACTCACTGGTCAGAGGGATGAGGGCCTCGTCGGTAGTCTGCAGCCTCCACTTGAGCACGCCCACGTCGTTGTTGAGGGGGAAGGACTTCTCCGGGTTCTTCAGGCCGATCACCGACTCGGCCGTGAACAGCTTCTTGTCCACGTTGGGGTGCGTCTTAACAGAGGAAGAGCAGATGATCACATGATGCTCACTAAACTGCCACGCAGAACTAATGTTTGGAATGCTTATTGACATCTCTTTTGGTGATGGACACTGATATTATTCTAGGGCTGGAAATGATTGTTTTGATTATAGAGTAGTAATCCATTGTTTATTTTGCTCATTCATTAAATAACGCCAAATGCACAATACAAAAGCATTGTCATAGGTGTGCTGGGTTTATTGGACAAATGTGTAATAATCAAGTATAAATATAAGTATAATCAAGCATAAGTATTTGCTTTAGAATTTTAATCCGAAAAGAAATAAAATAAAATCTGAGGCTACAAGCAGCTAAGCGTTACATGAGGAACGTACCTGAGAAATAATCTAAATACTACAAAGCACATCCCTACAATCAGGTGGGCAAGTAATCAGTCCTACAAAAAGAGGCAAGGAAAAGAACGGAAAGAAGTGCAGTGTTAGATGAAGTCAGAGCTGCTACCAGTACCTGAAGCTGCAGTCCTTTGGTGTCGTTGTTGATGATCACCAGGCGAATGCGTCCGCTCTTATCGTCTGAGACGCGCAGCGTGACCATGCCCAGGACCTCCATGTTCTGGAGCCCGCCGTCACGGCCACACGTCAGGGAGATCTTCTCCTCCACCCGCAGGTGCACACTGACAAACACACAGGGACCAGCGTGCGGTTCTCAATCAATGTTTATGTACAAATTGTCATCATAACTGTACTGATGAAGTCACATCTGTAGTGGCTTTAATTCTTCATATGACCTTCATTCAGCAATCCAAATTCCTACTTATTGCAGCCAGATGAATTGAATTGAATTTCTACATCGTATTGGTTACAATGTCCATTCCATTGGACATTTCTTTCAATGATTTTACTCTGCAGATCTTAAGAGGCTATGATCTGACAGGCCAGCTTGACTTACCTCTCTACATTGACTGGTGGTGGCAAAATTTTGGATGCATCCGAGCCTCTCTTCCCAGCGGAAGGCATAATGGTTTCCCCCTCGGACTTGAGCTTGTCCACAAAGTTATCCACCTCCTTCCCTCTGGCACCTAGCTTCAGGGCCTTGCTGGGCCCACTAGGTCTGCAAAAAGAACCCAGATTAGATAACCTATCTTACCACAATTACACACTACAAGGTACATTTTCTGGTTCTCTCCCCAGGACAATAACAAAATGATTTATCACAACAACAATGTGGAATTTTACACTTAACATAGCCACACAAACACAATTAGCTTGAACATGTTAAATACAAAAAAAAATGGTGTTATCTTTATTCCGCCACAATGAACAATAATACAGACCCCCGTCCCTTGTGGACCACGTGATTCTCAAGAAACACTGTGTGTGAGCGCTGTACCTGGCTGGAGCTGGCATCATCTTGGGCTTCTCTGGCTCCATGATAGTGTCAGTGATGATGGATCCTGAGGAGACGCTAGTCATACCACTGCTGCCAAAGCCACCAAACGCTGGCACCTTCTTGCCCGAGCGCTCGGCATCTCTCCTGGCCTGCTGCAGCTCCTTGGCCTTCCTCCTCATCTCTGCCTTGGCTTCTCTCTCCTGGGTCTGTGGGGATCATGTGGAAGAATGAATGATGAGGACAAGTTCAGTTTGACTAGGGCATCAATAGGCTTGTGGCCTATTGAAAACAACTTACAATGGCATTCAAGATGTGTCTTATTCTCTTAATACATTGCATTTCAAAGTAAAACAGGTCATTAGCATTGGAAAAAACATCCCTGCAGATGATTTGATCATGCAAAAGTAAAAAAACATGCTGGCCAGATGTGTTACCCATTGCAGACTTAATATAAAGGGGAGTGGAAACATTGGTAGAAATCCCTGAAGTTACCACAAGATTTTATCAGATGTATTATCAGATAAGGAAAAATTTGCCATTTTGTTTTGAATGATGACATACTTGAATAGGTCAAGCCATAGGTGAAAAATACGCTAAAGGACTGAAAATTCTAAAAGATTTTCATTAGTTCACAATTAATTCCCAGGATTTAACATGGAAGTGCTTATCCACACCTAGTTTCCTTTTAGACATAAAAAAAAATCCCTCCCCATCTTCAAAAACACTTTTTTTTCAGCAAACTTAACAATCCCAACTGCCAAAGAGAGAGTTCATTGAGAAAGCATAAATACAGTCATCTACAAATGAATTGTTTGTTGGTGCAATATGTAATATATGCAAAATGGTCTTTAGGCCTGCGGATGGCAGGTACATTGTAGACCTACTAGCAGCCAACAGCAGCTTGTATCGTCAGTCCCATGAGAACGCTGTTGTGCTGCCAGCACCAAAGAACAAACCGACTGTCGGTAACGTTTCCCCACAGGACCAGATGGTTCTGACACATTGAATGGACCAGTCAGTTCCTTACTGCAGGAGTGGTGGTGAGAAGATGAGTGGATCTAGTTTCTCACCCAAGCAAACTATCTAAAAGCCTAAATTACATCCTGGCCCACCTTATTTTAAAAAGGATGTCTACTAGAATCCAAGTTTTAAGAAGGGTTCAAGAGACAGACAAACAACAATCAAATGTTTTTTGCAAGTTGGGGAACAGGACCAGTCAACTGCAGATGTCACTGAGGATGTAACCACTGCAACTTGCCTGGTACTTCAAATGTTGTAGTGCACTTTATTACATTATTTTGCAAATTTGGTTTCATTTACTTAAGTAGAATAGATATTTGTGTTTATCAATTGGTCATAAATAACAGGAAACTTCATAGATTTCAGTCAAATAAGGTAACGGAGTCACTGCCTTACTGTACGTGTACGGATTCTGCTTACTGTCATGTGTAATCACCACTCAAAGGCCCATTTTGAGCCAGGAAAAACCCTCCTGGTTGCTATGAAGCTCACCTCTCTGACTGCACGGAACACCTTCTCCTCGTGGGAGTCCATCTCTGTGAAGGTGCGGATCTGGGCCAGGTTGACGTTCTCCCTGTAGCCCAGTGCTACGATCTCATCAAAGGCAAAGATTAGGTCGAAACAGTGCTCCGATATCTCACTTTCCTCCAGCACGCGACAATACTCTGGGATCTAGGGAGATGGGGAATGAACCAAGATGAAGCAGAAAGAAATCAAGAATAAGGGAGCAGCCAGGTTGTTAGTAAGCAGCAGAATGCACTGTAGGCACCCTGATTATAACGGCTGAAGTTGTTTCAACCACTAATTTCAAAGTTCCTTGAATTGACAGAAATTGTATAAATGTTCAGAATTGATTCATTGATTTTTTATCAAGTATATAACAACATGTGCAGCTTAATGATGCAACAGTTCAAATGGAAATATTAGTTTTTTGTTGGCGGCTTAACACTGTGGAATCTGGTAGTTTGTGATGGCATTAGGCATGAAATTATCATTAATTGCAGCCCTGCATCTTAATTTACTGTCTTAATAAAGTACATCTCGTTTTATAATGAATTTCCCCCTTTCTTCAGTGAATTTAAATACCGTCAAAACACTTTAAGCTGAATAATTATTTACTTATTAAACGGCAGTATCATTTAGCATGTTACTTGAACTCAATGTTGTATATTTTGCATCAGTACAAAAAAAGCAAATATAATGAGAATAATCATAACTTTGTTATGATAGTTACAGGCATTATCATCTAGTCCTCAAGTACTAAGCATCAAAAAGAATAGTTTGTTCATTTTACATCTACTTAAACTTATCGAATGATGTCGTCAGACTATCTAAACATCTACTTGATTCGAACTACTATGATAATAAACTGCACCCCTTTTGTCAATAAGAAGTCGTTGGGACAGCGTGCACTCATAAGGGGACAGCACGCATCATTTTTAGTCACGACAGAAAGTCATTATCTTTGTCAGAAAACGTACACACAGTTGCAGCACGATATCCACACATGTATACACTAAACAAAAGGCCACGTCTATATTTCTTACCACTCGGGAAAAAAGTCTGAGTGTCTCCAGGTCTTCCAGGATGTTGCTGTTCTTCGTTGTGATAAGGACCATGTAGAGTTTTTCCAAAGGCTGGTAAACGTAGCGAACACTGTCAGTTTCCACAAACGTGTGCTGCTTTCCAGTGTTCATCAATTTGGGAAATGCAGCCAAAAGACCCTCAATACGAGTCCGCGTCATTTCCACAAACTGACGGGATACGATGGCCTTCCCAGCCTTGGTGCACACCGCCGCTGCCAACAGCACCTGCACGAAGAGAGAAAGTGAATTACTCCGGCCTCCCTTCACTTATACACAAAACACACTTAAAGTTACACTAGAAACGTGGTTTATGCAGAAACGCTAATAACAGTGTGTCCAATAGTGCGAGGTAAGGAATAATTATTTCATAATGGGAGATTAGCTGGCACGGAATGTCATGGACAGGTTAATTAGCTTGATATAAATGAATTACTTTAGTAGTTGAACTTGAAGAACGTAAACATCAAGGAAGTTGGATATTTAGACCACATAAAGTAAAATGCATCCAACGAATTTGAATAGTGTTTGTCGGCTAACGATAACGAATATTGGTTTGGAAAGAAACTAACATTAGAAGATGTCAAGCTAATGACAAAACGGAGCTAGATAGCTAGCGTTCGTTAATGTCAGCACAGACGGCAAGCGGTTAGCTTCTCATTCCTTTCGCCGTAATCGCCTTGGAAATGATGACCCCCGTACTTTAAACCCATTAAAGTAGTCATTGTCATGCTGAAAGTTCAAATTTGCAAAATAATTTCAAGTCGTTTGGCTTCAGATACGCTGTTAACTAGCGTTGCTGTCATGTTAGCGAATGTTATGATAATTGCTAGGCCCGATGAAAAGAAGGCAATAACTACGACCCTGGACATTCACTCACCATTTTCGGTATCTCTGTGAAACAACAATATCCGCAATCCTTTAGTTTTTGCTTTTGTGATTTTCAGTCACACTTAAATATCGTATCGCAAATAAACAGTTGACTCCAAGTTGTTTGATTGTTAGCTAGAGGTTCAATATGGCAGCAAGACAGAGCCACGTCTCCACCGGAAGAGCAGCGCGAGATCAGCCCATAGCGTCAAAACCAGTGACGTGGGCCTCAGCATTCTGGACTCGACGTCTAGGGCTTTAAAAAAGCTTACACACATTCACACCTTTCTCATTTTCTATGTGTTCGTGGGACAGAAAAATCTAGTACGTCCATATAGCGTCTTAATTTGTAATTGGCAAACGATAGTTTCAATGATGTGATCAGGTTACATCACGTTTCAGGGCTTACAAATATGTCATTAAATACAACGATATCGTTTTATACAAATGATGTAATTCTAGCATCATAAAGCATCACAATATGTGTAATTTATTGGAGCAAGTAGTCTTTGCGCCTTTGATGATAGCATAATCCTTGTTTAGAAGCTGTATTCATGACTTGCATTGAGTTTGAAAACCCATTGGCGTTGCAATAATATTTTGAGACACAAGATGTCCTACTTGAATTATTATTGGATATCCAACCGAACCATGTAGACATAGTGAGGTAATTTCTAATCATGTATTTTAATAGTGTTTAATTAGTATACCATTACTTAAACCCAAAACATGTATGGAAGATATGTTATACTACTTTATCTCTGTGACAATAGCATTCTCTAATCGATTCCATATAAAGTATTTAAATCAAATTAATTCTGAACTCTTTCTATTATTCGAAGTAATTTATTTAAATGTTTCCTAGATTCTTTGTTATGTCTTTATTGCGACTGGTCATTTTTTTTAAATCAATATCGGAATAATTACAATTGCGGAAACAGCGGAACAAGGAAATGACCCCAAGCCGGCTCAATGACGTCAAGGGGTCAGCCTCCATTCATTGCTAAAGTTACGGTTGGACCGTTAGGACCATTTCCAGGGAATTCGTAACGTTTAATGGGTTCTCTGTTGAAAAATACTTACGGCTGACCCTTACAACACAAATTAATTGTACCAAGGCAAGATGTCGGTGAAGGCAACTCCAGAGGTAGGACATTACTGATATGACCTAGTGATTTTTCTCCATGCAGAAACCACATTCCACCCTGTGGATGACATGCGCCATTTCCGCATGCACTGTCTACAACAAGGCCACGGTTGGCTATTTGCTGTTTCTGCTTCCTGATATGATAGGACTTGCCGTACTCCTGTTCAAGGCTAATCAAGAACATCAACCATATTTCTGAAAAGTTTTAGTTTTGTCATTGTGCAGAATGAAATAAGAAATTACTAACTCAGTAGATAATGAAACATGCATGTCAAGACCGTTTAATAGACGACATATAGGATAATCTGTGGACAACGCATTCAAACCATTTGACGTTTTTAACATCCCATATGTATACCAACGTAGCCTACTTTTCTAGCACTATCTGCTTCTATTTTAAAGACTCGCACTTTCTGAAAACCAGCTTGCAATAATGATGTGCTAGCCTCTCTGTCTATATTGTATATGTAATACATTTGTTGACTGGTCCGTTAAGTTGTTAAACCAACAGTCTAGTATTCGGCGCAATGAATATGCATGTTGCATGAGAGAAGTCAGTCTTGATGGAACTTCTTCTATTGCTTCTTCTTTTTATTAAAAAACGTTTTACCCAAAGACGGCTTCGGTAACAATTCAGTTATAGTTCAATTCTTCAATTCTACCAATTCTATCATCTATAACTACTATTCCTCTAAACTAACAGTACATTAACTTGAGGTAAAGAACATCATAGTTAGTAAATCAGGGTAGCTTGTTTTGTGGAATATTAACCTTCAATTAATTTAGTTAAGATAATAAGTTAAACAGAGTAACTGAATATAATGTCTTTAGTAAAGCCACACAAATGATGAGGATATGAATTGATTAATATGAATCCTGCTGCTATAATACAGATTCACTGTGCAGTATCGACAACAAATATGCCTAGTCTTTAGCTGTGACCATCACTGCATACATTTGATAAAGCATCAATTACCAAAGAAAAGAAAGATGAGCATGACAGAGGATGGAGTAGATAGAGATAGACACCACACCTCACAAACCAACAAACCAACCTCCCTAGCGACCCCTCCCTGCCTCTTCTAACGGACTTCAGAAGTCCACACACTTATCTTTTGACACCAGAGACATCTTGAAAAGGAGGTCCTGAAAGAGAACAGTGTGTGTGTGTGTGTGTGTGTGTGTGTGGGGGGGGGGATACTGTTTAACTGTCTATGGGTTGTATATGACCTCGCCTCAGAGCAGCTCTGTACAGTACAACCCAGCATCCTACCAAGACGTAGCTAGCCGTCCTTACAGGGCACAATAGACACAGTGCAGTCAGTGCTCAGAGATTCAGCTGTAGTCCGTGTGAAACTATGGAACAAGGACCTTACAAGTACATGAGGGTGAGGGGATTGTAGTTTCAGTCTGTTTTCTAATTAGGGTGATAAGAGACTAGAGGTTTTAGAAGAAATATGGTTTGGGTTGTTGGTAGTACTAACACCAGAACCAATGACAGATGTTACATGATGAATGATGAAAAAGCTTTTGAATAACTGAATTGATTACTTTTTCCCTGCAGGAAGGCAGTGGAAAGGTTAGCCGAGTCATTCGGATTGGAACCCGCAAAAGCCAGGTACAGTACATGTTTAATGTTTGTTTTACCTCCGCTTTTTTATAGTAGTTAATGTTTATGTTTAGCTCATTGTCTTGTTTGTGCTGTATGTC
>JAOPJK010147822.1:0-12729 GCA_027123565.1 Phycis chesteri
GCGCTTTGCCGGTTAACACACACTGCAACATCAGCGTCATAGTCGACTCAGACCATCCGCGAGCCTCAGCAAGCCGCTCCAACAGTGAAAAAAAAGTTTCCGGGTGTCTTTCGCTGAATTTAGGGACCAGCTTCAAATCACACAAATCAGACCTTACCGGGGTGCCACCTGAACCGGAGGGACCGTGAGCAAACACATCATCCACCACTTTCCCTTCTCTAACCAAGGCAATTTTCTGCCTTTCCAGATCAATCTTCGCCCGCTCCGTTTCCTGTCTCACCCTTTCTACGGCGACTTCCCTCTCAGTCTCTAGCTTCATCCGCAACAATAGCAACTCTTTCTGCTGCTCAAAAGACAGCCCGGCACCAGGACCCGCTACTAACGGCGGAGACGCGCCCTCAGCGCCTGTAACGACGGACGCAGCCTCTTCCGCACCCAAAACATTCATTTTTAATAACTTGAACTTTAAATTTGCCTTCACTGTCTCTTTCACCCGTTTATCACCAACATCAACATTGTAATGGCCCGCTATTTTAACCAACTGATCCTTCGTGCAGTCATCCAACAATGCTTCGGCTGGCGCCTGCACAAATGCTTCAACAGCTTCATCCATCACAATTTAAGAAATACAAGAGAATGCAATGTGACGGGACTCACCCAGTGTGCCGTCAGACCGACGCAGCCTTCAACGGAGCCTCCCCGCTATCTCACTACCTAGCCGGAAGCTATCTACCTAACTCCCCCCTAGTCTTCATGAGGCGTAGCGGCGGGTATTTACGCACTGTAGCCCAGTGGCCAGGGAAGGCAACCAGAACCTGGCGACCCACCCTAAACCACGGATGTGCTCCCGAGCAGTTTTAGGGAAAAGGGAACAGGAAGCTCTAACCGCCGTACCCCAACTCTACCAACCCCCCACGACGAATCCCAAAGGGGAGACGCCGCTAAAACCTACAAGGGGAACAACTCCGCAGGTAATACACACACACGCACAGGCGGACCGACACTCATGCCTCTGTCAACATGTACCATCTAAGACAGCAAACGACAAAAAACCCTGTCTCTTCGACAACAATGCGATGAATTACCCAGGTGCACTAACTTAATTCCACAAGCACCTCATGAGCGCAATCAGACTCACCATATAGGGCGAACTACGTTACCGGTGACAAACAGGGAATCCCCATCATGACGTCACCTTCGCACGAAAACCCAACCTCTCAATTAAGGGCTTTCCTCACGCACAGTCACTTAACTTGGCCTGACCTGTGCTTTTGCACCAAAAAAAATGCGCTCCAACCAAACTTTACTCAAAGAAACAAGCACAAAAACACACCAAAAAAAACATACCGACCTCCAATCCCGGACGAGCCCCCAATTTGTTACGACCGGCTCGTGGGCCGCAACAAAACAGGAAATGTGCGAACCTAATTTCCACCAAACCAACGTTTATTAAAGTAAATAATCAGATGGGATGTGAAAGTCAGTATCAGTAGTGTAGGTGAGGGTATGGGTGCGATGATCAATGTGGGGTGCATGTTGTTCGTGCAAAATAAGGCAAACAAAACGAACAAAATGGAAGTAAGCATTTTTACAGTATTTTACAGAAATGATAACTGAGCCCGAACACATACTCATGCCAGTGTACTCACACAGAGGGTCAAGTGTGGGGGAATATGAGTTGACAGACTTTTGGTGCTTGAAATGTAACAATGTTGCAATCTTGACAATTTTGTCTGTGTGAGTAGTTTCCTACAGAGTGTAGAGTGAGGGAATAAAAGGGAATAAAAAAAGCAAAAAAGGTATTGATGCTATGTTGAAATCTTGTGTGTGTGAGGGCATGTCATTCACATAACAGCGGTG
This sequence comes from Phycis chesteri, assembly GCA_027123565.1. Classification (NCBI taxonomy): domain Eukaryota; kingdom Metazoa; phylum Chordata; class Actinopteri; order Gadiformes; family Phycidae; genus Phycis; species Phycis chesteri. The sequence continues at coordinate 1,861 of JAOPJK010147822.1, forward strand.
ATTTCTTATTTTGAAAATAAAATAAATAATAATCCTCATGGAGTATGTGTTTGTAGGGTGGGTGTGGGAGATGGTGATGGGACTAAGACATTTGGCAATAACGCCTATAAAAAGGTCACCCAAACAAATTGCAAATCTAAAGGAATACCAGACAATACTCAGAGCATGCCCATGTAGGGGGAAGACGAAGTGAAGGCAACAGCAAACCTTTAATTTATACCAAGTTGACTTGTTTTCACCTACAATTCCCACACTTAATTACCCTTGGATCCTTTGGACCCGTACACCACATATGAACATTTTTGATTTTACATGTTATTCATAGCAACTTAGCCACTGCCAATTTCTTTTAGTCGTCCCACTGACCTGAACCACACAACGGGGCTATGGCTACATCGAGACGACTATCTGCAGGAGCCCACTGCTGTTATGAAATGCTATAATGTGCTCTCACTCTGCATGCAATCTATTTACAGTATTTTAGAAGTATTTGTTGGAATTCTCTTTACATCCCTTCAGCAATCAATAAATCAAATGATATGTGAAATTGTGGTATCTGTGGCTGTTGCAGGCCTGTAATAAGCTTGTCAAATAATTTAATTTGAATGAGGATTGGATGGCCCACCTGTCCGTCTACATAACTACCGGGCTACCTGCGCACACTCTGCCTCATTGCACATGACCGGAGTCTTCCACAAGGCCAGGCAGACCTATTGCTAAATCTAACAAGCTTGTCACATGCTTTGGGGGAGTGGCTTTGGGGGAAGGCCTGAAGGGAGGAGTGAGATTTTTTTGGTTGCATACTTTCAAAATGTTACTTACTCGCTAGATTCTCCAAATTGCCTACCTTAGCTTTAATGCTAGAAAATAGCTACAGAAAGTAGAACTGGTCTGAGTGAGACTCATGGCCACTGCCAATAGATAAAGGGTATTTCACGTATAACCATTAAAGCTGGCAGGCCTTGAACAAACACTTGACCGGGGATGACCCTCATTTGTGCAGAGGCAGCAGAGATGGGGAGACAGAGTGAGAAGACAGAGGCACAGCAGAAGAGAGATAACATTCTGCTGGCTATTAATGTATGGCATGAGGGTTTCCTCATTACATTCAATAAAGTGCAATGTGACTGCAACGGGAGAGAATGGTAATCGTACAAAACACACACACTAGCCACTGAAGTCACACACACATGCAGACTCACATGAGCGTGAACACGTACACACATTCACACAGATAAATAGAAATTGCTGCCAAGTAAGAGAGGCACGAAAGACAAAAGTGAAAATAATAATGACAGAGATTAAACTTAATTTTATTACTATAACTTTATTTATTAAAGTTTTATTTATTATTAATTGTGTTGCAATTGTTAAGTTGTTGCAGAATGTATTTTATTTAATCTATCCACTTGATGTCAATCATCCACATGAAAATAGATAACACCATAAGAACACCATAATAAGGTAATGAATGGATAAGAAATAATACATTACAGTGACAAATTGTTATTTTGGACATGTTAATTGAAAATTTGAGAAAATAAGAAACTTGCATGTAACGCATGTAATGTTAATTTACATTAATAGTCCCACATTGTGAAGAGGTTTCTGCAAAAGCCTTGAAATGCCACTAACATGTACATTTTCAATTGACTGTAAAGCATTCTGTTAGCTAAAGTCTCTGCAAACAAATATAATCAGTCATAGTGTAAAACAGAAAACTTTTTTTTCATCCAGTCTGATCCATCCAAATCCATTTGGGCAAAAGATGCTACTGATAATACATTGCCAATGTATTGTTTTTATTATACACACTTACACATAAAACAATTCATTTAATATACACAATCATTATGCGCAGATGTAAGTTGACTTATTTATTGAAAAGTTGTTTGTGTTTGTATTTTGGAGCAGCTGACCTGAAATTAGGTTCACAGCGTAGCTCCAGGAGTCATCATGTCCAGCCCACAAGGAGTTCATAGGAGACAGGCGGTACAGTACTGAGGGGGCACAGTACTAAAAAAAAAAATATTATGAAATATTAAATATTATGAAATATTGCAGAACAGAGAGAGAGAGAGAGAGATTGCATTGCAAAATAATTAATGAATCTATGCAACCCTCTGCAAGGCTGCCAGGGAGGGGAGGTAGGTGGCAGTGCTAGAAGAACCTAGAGGGGAGGAGGAGGGGTGGTAATGGAGAGAGAAGGTGTGTGTGTGAGATGGGGTGTGAGAGTGAGAATAACAAGCTGAATAAGCATGAATGCCAGAGGCTCCCGGCAGTATATTGTTCCTCAGACACCACTGTCAGCTTTTAACAGAGACAGACAAGGAGGAGAGGGAATAGAGATGAGAACCCAGGAAAAGCAGTGACAAAGGCAAAATAAAAAAATAAAAATGATAGAGGGGTACAGGAATGACATGGCAAGGGAGGAGAACACACGGGATGGGCAGGTAATTATGCATGGAATTCCATTTGAAACCTTTGGAAAAACATAACACTAAACAGCAGTGAATCAACCACACAATGCAACTGCTATTTTGGATTGGTCCAGGTGAGTGATGTAACCTAGCTTTTCAATAATAATAATAATAATAACAACAATAATAATAATAATAATAATAATAATAATAATAATAATAATAATAATAATAATAACAATAATAATTGCATTTATATAACACTTTCAAGGCACTCAGAAGCTTACATAGTGAGCGTGGGAAATATCATATCCAATATCAGAAAACTCAAAAGGCTTTAAACAGCAAATCTATTGCACTTGTTCCGGTAAATGTATTAAGGAATAACACTCATAACATGTTCAGTAGTCTTGCCACATTAGTGATAATGCAATTGAAATGATAACAACTGACGGCAATTCATATTGCATTCAATAGAAACTGACACAATTAGTTCAGATGTGACAGTGGCTGTAGAGGAACAGTTTCAGTAATAAAGCATGGGAGGACCATGTTGGAGGCAGGGCAGAACGGCAGTACATGAAACGACTGTCCCTGTAAGTTTGGTTCAGTTGTGGTGAGGGATAATGGGTTTAGTACCCTGTTAATGTGGATTTCTTGTTTACATTTTAGCTGGTGTTTTTGTGCCTTGGATTTACTCCACAAGCATCAATGTTTCTCCCTCTCTCTGCCTCCCCATCTTGGCCACTGGATGGAGAGAGGGGCACATATGTTATTGTGACAGGCGGAACAGCAAAATACCAATAGAGAATACATCAGCTTGGCAATTATTGGATTATCTTACGCTGATATCATTACCGCAGAGCATTCATTCCAATCATTGATTGCATTTTTCAATTTACTTCACCATTAAAGCGAGGGGCTCAACCGAACAATCTTCTGATGAGTGCCCCGGCTCAGTCAATATGTCCAGCCCCCCTTGCGCATTTTGACAGGGTGTGGCAAATGTGTGCATGTGTGTGTTTTTGGGCACAAGTGCCTGTGTGTGCATGTGTGACAATGTGCATTTTATGTGACACTTACAAATCAAAGCTTTTTCTCATGTTCTTTCTCTAAGGGCTGCCGAACATGGGGCGCTGCAGCTGGACGAGACCACGCTTACTGGGGAGAGATGGAGCAGCAGGGAGAGACGGAGCAGCAGGGAGAGACGGACCAGGAGGGAGAGCCCAGTGCCCCGTTATGCACTGCAGGCAGCGTGAACTTGGGCACTGGGAGAAATCACATTTTGTAGATTTTGACATCAGACATCAGACTGATGTATGTTGATCATGCTAATTAGATTTAAAAATAAAAAATTAAGTTAACACTTTTAGCAACCAAATCACCATGATTGATGATTTGATGATGAGTTCAGGCAATTACAATAGTAGTCATTATTTTGTATATGTCATACTAAATATAATTAATACATATATTCAATGCAAATTAGTTTTGTTTGTAATTGAATGACATTATGCATGATTGAATCTATAGCTATTATTGATGATGAAACATACATATTTAACATTTTTGGCTGCTAGCAATACATTACATATATTCACCAAAGAAAATATCACATGTTTTTTCAAGCTAGGAATTAGTCAAATAGGTTAAATTTGTTGTGTTAACATAACACCACTAAAGTCACATATACATTTTCTTATTTTCATGCAATACCTTTGCAGTCATGTGATTGTTTCCCTCCCGAACATTCCAGCTCAGAGGTCTATAGCAGTATTGCTTAACAGATGAGAGTGTAAGAAAGGTTGAAACCTTTCCATGAATGGAGCCATACAGCTGTGACAAAACAGACTGAGAGAAACAGCAGTGAGCTGGGTGTGTTCACAGCATTTCTAATGACGTAGTACACTTCCCACATTGTGGAGAGGTTTCTGCAAAAGCCTTGAAATGTTACCAACATCAATATTTTCAACTGACTAACAACGAACAATATTTTCAAAGCTAATATAGGCAGTTGTAATGTAAAACAGAAAACGTTTCATCCAGTCTGATCCATCCAAATCCATATCAGTTTAAAAATACTGTCCTATATTCTATAATGCCGGGAGGTATGATATTTTTTCAGCCTATACCATTAAGCAGTCATTACCTGCTTCTCATGGCCGATACTGATAAAATGAGTCAGTGGTGAGTGGTGACTTTTGACATGAGGCATGCTGAGGCACTAGGGAGCCTTGTCGCTGTGTCATGTGATTGCAAGCTGAGGCAAATTCGGCTTTGTCCCAACACACACACACTGTTTGAGCCCCTCCCCCTCTATAACTGGATAAGGCGGGAGTATCCACCGAGTGCATGCATGAGACATGCTGAACGCTGGGCAGCATTCGGGCAGACTTTCAGTATAGCTTCACATAAAGATGGAAACCCAGCGGCACAACTGTAGCCCTTGTTGTTCGAGGAAAAACACAAAATCTGAGGAAGGAAAAACAACAAATGCAATGTTTTAACACAAGGAAGACACAACACCTAAGGATTCTAGAAGGGAAATATTTTCCAACAGTTTTGGAAACAGCAACATAATCACTTTTGCTTGCTGCCATGAAGATGAATTTATAGGATGGCTTAAAAGGCTTGCAAGCACTTAAGAACCAGTCCTACACTCGATACCATTTGACACAAATGGTGCCACGGGCCAAGCCTCTTACAGGAAGAATCATGCAGACAAACAGAGAGGGTTAAGGAGTGATTGTATTGTTGGAGTACTTAAGTAGGTGAAGTAAGAGATAGGAGAGATCAAACTGCACAGATGGATGGATAAAAGGTCTGAGTGGAAATAAGGTCTTCCTTATGGCAGCCTTTTGGCTGGCATGGACTGGAGAAGGCCGGGCTCAAAAACATTGAGTGCTTTTTATTGCATGTTCCATTTTCATCCACCACTTCAATGCCAAAAATGTGTCTTTTTCTTCGGGGGGGGGGGGGTACTATAAAACTATAGTAAATGAGTGTATAGTGTAAAACGTGTTCTCTTTTGGTTCAATTAGCTCTTGACAATTTCAGTGCTTGGTTAGGAAAAAAAGCTATTGTTTATTTTTGGCTTCTAATTCTACGGATACATTTGAATACAACATAAACAGTCCTTATCCAAATGTGCGTGTGTGTGTGTGTGTGTGTGTGTGTGTGTGTGTGTGAAATCAAATAAAAAACAATCCATGACGAGAGTGAGAGGGACTTAATAATGGGAGGCATTACTTTCTGTGGATCAGGTCCATGAAAGAGTTAACAGTGAATGTAGAAAGGTGAAAAGGAAAAAGAAGCTGATGTAGAGCTAGATGTAGAGCTAAAGAGATCAAATGACTGGGAGAGAGCCTGGTAAGTAAGCAAGAGCATGATTGAGTGATTTCCAGGAAGCATCAGTGAGGTTAGAAGACTAATAGAAGTGCCATTTGTCCGACAGCAGCCCCCCACCCCCACCTAACCCCAATCTTGTAGACCCCTTCTAATTTCGTCAGTGGCCTATTGATCCACAGATAGTCTGGCAGCGTTTGATCCAGACTGAAAGTGAGTGGATGGATGATTGTGCTTCCCCATTGAATGGAAGAGGCAATCCATTTTTAATTGCTGAAGTTATATTTTCCATATCCCGAGAAGGAAAGCATTTCTGGTATATTAGTGTTCGTAGAAAACTGTCCTAATTTGGGTAATTGCACTTGTTATTAACTACAACGTTGCATTTACATTTGGAAGAAAACTAAACCCCCTCCTTATGACATGGATTTGCAGATAATGTGTGTATACTATGTGTATTTGATACGCACATTACAGATAATGTGTGTATACTATGTGTATTTGATACGCACATTACAGATAATGTGTGTATACTATATGTATTTCATGCGCACATTACAGATAATATGTGTATACTATGTGTATTTCATGCGCACATTACAGATAATGTGTATACTATGTATATTTCATGCGCACATTACAGATAATGTGTGTATACTATATGTATTTCATACGCACATTACAGATAATGTGTGTATACTATGTGTATTTCATACGCACATTACAGATAATGTGTGTATACTATATGTATTTCATACGCACATTACAGATAATGTGTGTATACTATGTGTATTTCATACGCACATTACAGATAATGTGTGTATACTATGTGTATTTCATACGCACATTACAGATAATGTGTGTATACTACATGTATTTCATACGCACATTACAGATAATGTGTGTATACTATGTGTATTTCATACGCACATTACAGATGTGTGTATACTATGTGTATTTCATACACACATTACAGATAATGTGTGTATACTATGTGTATTTCATACACACATTACAGATAATGTGTGTATACTATGTGTATTTCATACACACATTACAGATAATGTGTGTATACTATGTGTATTTCATACACAAATTACAGATAATGTGTGAGCAGGATTCCTACATCACTGCATAGTTGCTGCATGGTTGCTGTAGTACCTACAGGCAAATTGTAAAACATGTATCTTGTTATATGGACTTGATTCCAATGAGGAAACAGTATTCCTGCATTACGCAAAAGAAAATTTTACGAGTGAAGCGGGGTAACAGGTTTCCATAATGTACTTGGATGTTACTCACATGACCACATGAGTGAACAAGAAACAATGTAACCAAGAACAGATGCGTCCACACTGTACTACAGTCATGTGCACGCAGGCCAGCTCCGAATGTATTTTTGTGATGGCATCATGGACTTTTCTTGGGAGCATCTATAGTTGTGGATGTCCAGTTGAGAAAAAAAGAAATCACTGGGGCACATTAAAATACAATGGTGAGCAGTGTAAACCATCATTAAAGATGATGAAGACCTGCCAGGGTGTGGTGCCTGCTTGGATATTGTGAACACTAAACAGTTTCCAAAAAAAGATGCAGTAAAGGTTGAATAATTTGTATGATGATAATGTATTATTTTTTATTATTGATAGTTTCATCTTTTGTTTTTGATGGATTTATTTCATAGGCATATGTCTTGGTATCACTTCCTGCCTTTATGCACTCACCCTCTAAATCTCAATCACTATTTTTCTGTTGCTCTTTATCACTCTCCACTCACACACTGGCATGTTCTTCGATGGTGTTTTTTTGTCTCATGAATGGGACACAAATGGTCATGAATCTGCATTTTTCTGATGCAAATGTGGTGAACAAAAGCACCAGGCTCCGTCCGCCAATGACTTGGTATGAGCCTATAAAACCAAATTGGGAGAGGAATTAGAAAGAATGGGGGGAAGATGGTTCAGTCTGACAAGCACCACAGACTGGAGTACTGTGGTATCCAAGTCTGAAGATACTCCCAATAACATTGTGAAAGTAACATATTTCAACACACTTTGTTTCTTTTGCATTTCTTCACTTTTGCATGTGCTCAACAGCGATAAGCAAGACAGCCTTTTTTGTTGCCCCACATATTATATAAATAAGTTCATATATTGTAAATGTTTGTGTATATGCAGTCAATTGTAAATCATTAAAACAGCAACGAATGAACAACTAAATGTGATATTACCTTGTGTTAGGATACAACTTGTATTATGTACCGGTACCTGTATTATAATTCCTAAGTAAGATAAGATATACTTTATTGTCCTGAAGGACATTTGTTTGGGGCACATATAGATACCAAATAATAAATTATATACATACTGTATATACACAGACTATCACCCATACACATGCACAGACTGCCATACACCAACAAATTGCACACAGCCCATCGACCAACACATCTGCTGAAGTATTATATTAGCATGAGATAAATTCAAGGTTAAGATACCCCATGAATAGGTACAATGCATTTCAAAACCAAGTATTTCTCTACGTCCCCGTACCTATGTATACATATGTGTTGAAAATGGACTATGTTCCTTATTTGAATGAACCTATCATGCTAGTGAGAAATGCTGGATTATGATCATAATACTGTAGAGTTTCTCTATAAGGACGAGACGGTTTACCATGAACAGGTACTTTAATAGCGACTGTTGTCGACCACAGCCACGCCACAGATAAACACTTATCTCTCATAAACAGGAGCACCAACTCACACACACCTCTCCTATCTCTCACAGGTTTTGCTGCCCAAACCCCCCACACATTACCCCGGAAGGGGGCGGTACCCCCAAACACTGGCCCAGGTAACAGAGCCTATCAGAACGCTGCTGCATTAACTACACACATAACTTAGAACAGGCACGCTACATTACCCCACCCTTTCTTAAGTCCTCGTCCCTGAGGACAAAGTCTTTAAGCCTCAGCAGTGTGCGCCGCCTCATCCAGCGGGACACCCTGCTGAATGAGGCGGCTGTCCAGCTTAGGGCATCTTCCCTTTTTTCGTTTAGGAGAGTAGGTCCATACCAGCTCCCCGGCCGCAAAGTGTCGCTCGCCCCTTACTGCGGAGATCATAATTCCTCTTCTGCTGCACATCCGCACTCCGCATCTGCCTCCGGGCATACGCATGTGTGGAATCCAAGCGGTCCTGAAGTCACCTAGCGTAGCCCGGGCCCGCAGGAACCAGCGGTGCATCTGGGGGTCTCCCGAAGGCCAGCTCCTCCAGGGTCCTTAATTCCTTGCCCAACATGAGTAGGGCCGGTGTGCATGAAGTGGAAGCATGGATTGCCGTGCGGCATGCCATCAGGACCAGGGGTAAGTGCATATCCCAGTCCCGCTGATGGGTGGTTGTCAGGATAGAGCTGTTCCCCCATTGTACGGTTAAATCTCACTACTAATCCGTCACTCTGAGGGTGGAGTGGCGTTGTGCGGGTCTTCATGATTCCCAGATGTGTGCACATAGTAGCAAAAATCCTTGAAGACTATGCAGTCTTTCATTGCATAGGCCTCGGCCCATTTAGTGAAATAGTCCACTGCAGCGAGTATATATCGATTCCCTCGTTCTGTTAGTGGAAGAGGGCCCAGAACGTCCACCCCCAACCGCTGCATGGGCTCCCCCACTAGAAACTGCTGCAACTGAGCCCTGGACTGGCCCTGTGGTCCTTTGCGAGCGGCGCAGAGATCACAGCACTGGCTAAAATCCTCAACGTCTTTCCTCAACCATCCCCAGTAGAAGGCCTGATGCACCCGCCAGAGTGTTTTTGTCACCCCAAAGTGTCTGGAGACTGCAGAGCCATGCATGGCTTGGAGAACAGCCTCCTGCCTCCGTCTGGGTACCACCACCTTCTTTCCCCAGTGGCTGGCTACAGCCATGCTCGCTGGAGGACCCCATCCAATAGCCGCAAAGAGGAAAATTTTGCCCACAGTCCTTTTGTCCATGGGGAGAGAGCTGCCACCTCCTCCCAGGGCGGCTGCTACTGTGCCTCCACCCACAGCATCACTGGCTGCAGGTCTAGGTCTTGTTGCTGTTCTGCTGCCCACACTGCATTGTCCACCACCTTTAGCTCCTTACAATCCATGACAGCCCCTTCACACCCCTCACTTTCCCACTTGCGTCGGTGTTGCCGTGCCATTCTCCTGCATGACCTCATAGCCTTGTAGCTCCTCCAGCCAATGAGCCAGTTGCCCCTCTGGCTCTCTGAACATCATCTCCCTCTCCAGTGCATACTCCAGTGCATCAGGGTTTGCATCAGTCAGGGTTTGAGGGCGAGCCAGCTGAGTGTGAACCTGCAGATCAGATGGGGAGAGTGCCCTGATAAACTGATCACGTGCATGCTCTGTTTGCAATGATGTGGGCATGTGTGCATATGCCCGCCACGTCAGTGCTTCGATGTTGTGTGCTAGCCCCCGCAGGGGTTCCTCAGCTCGCCTCTGAAGTGCATGCAGAGGGCCCCGTAATTTTCCCTCTCACTCGGGTCTAAAAGTAACAGGCAAGACAGTGCGTCCTCTGTCAAACAAAGGGCGAGCTGGAGGGCTTTCCGTTCATCAGACCACTTGTTTACACAAGCTAAAAGTTCAAACTGAGCATGAAAAGCCTTCCAGTCCGACTTCCCTGCATATCTCGGTGTCTCTATCCTGGGCGCCGGGGCCCTCCATGGATGTTGACTCACGTTTAATCTCCCCTTCTAGATGACTGTCGAAAGGCAACCCTTGTCTTTCCAGCAGCACTTGAATAGGAGGGTCATTTCCGTCCTCCTCTTCCTTCTTGACGTAGCTTCTGCCGAACGAACACTCCATCTCTCCACAGCAAAAAGTTCCCTCCACGCAGTTTGCCGAAGCCAAGCAGTCCACTATTAGGCTATTACTATCCCATTAAGTTTACTTCTGACACCAGTTGTAGTATTTCGCTATAATGACAAGGCGGTTTACCATGAACAGGTACTTTAATAGCGACTGTTGTTGGCCACAGCTACACCTGGAGGTCATTATTAGAGCTTCAAAATGGGTAGTAGGTGGAGAAAGGTTGCAGGGAGGGCTGCGCCTCCCACCAATC
>JAOPJK010153266.1:0-12358 GCA_027123565.1 Phycis chesteri
ACACACACACATACAGACACACACACACACACACACACAGACACACACACACACAGACACACACACACGCATACAGACACACACACACACACACACACACACATACACTACACACACCGGAAAGGATTTGAGCATGCACAGCAATGCAACATCAACATCACCAGATGTTGCACGTGCTGTCTAGCAAAGAGCAAAATGGGGAGGGTTTTGAAATCACTTGTGCTTTACAAGGTTGTAGAACATATCCTGTGAATTGCACAGCCTGCATTTGACGGCAAATAGTGTCTTTGTGTATGTGTTTGGGTGTCTGTCTCTGTCTGTCTGTGGATGCATGCTTTTGTGTGTGTGTGTGTGTGTGTGTGTGTGTGTGTGTGTGTGTGTGTGTGTTTTGTGTGTGTGAATGTAAGTGTTTGTGTGTGTGTTAGGTGTGTGTGAATGTATGTGTGTGTGTGTGTGTGTTTGTGTGTGTGTATGTGTGTGTGTGTGTGTGCGTGTGTGTGTGTGTGTGTGTTTTGTGTGTGTGCATGTACGTGTTTGTGTGTGTGTTAGGTGTGTGTGCATGTATGTGTGTGTGTGTGTCTGTGTCTGTTTGCTTTAGAATGTATTTTCTATCACAGCATCTCACCAGAAACGTTTCCATGCTGGCACCACATGCCGTCTTGCGCTGATTCAAGATGTTGGTAGATTGTCACTGAATATGCTGGCCAGATATGAATATGAACCCATTCACCCCCCACCCTGGGCAACTCCGCGCTGTACATAATGGACACCATTCTTTTCAACACGCCACGCAATTCATTAAAGCATTGAAAACACATTGCATAAACTTAATTAACTAAGAATCTATTTTTGATATTCATGCAAGATTTTTTTTTAATCATACATCAATACTATGTGAGCCTTCAACTCATCTCATAAATCTATCAATGACAAACTCTTCTTTTCCTTCTTCTTGGAAGGCTTGGAAGGCAGTAGTGATCCCTGTCTTTAAATCAGGTGAAAGAACTATCCCATCAAATTACAGACCAATCCTAGTATCCTTCCAATAGCTACTAAAATTGCGAGTCTCTCATTTCAATGAAGGTGAATTTAATCTACACCCGATGCAATTTGGTTTCCAAAAGCATATAATTCAAATCAAAGGGAATCTGTACAAGGGTGATGTTGTCGGAGCTGTGTTTTTAGATTTTTACAAAACTTTCTCAATTTAATTAATCTGTCAATGCCTTGACCTGGATAGAATCCTTCTTGAATAAGAGGAAACAATGTATAAAAGTGGGTGATAAATGTCCCTCATTTGCTGACTGTATGGTAGGGGTCCCACAAGGGTCTATTTTAGGACCAATTCTATTTAGTATACTGTATATATTAATGATCTTACTCAAGTGTGTCCAGATGTTAGCATCCAAATGTATGCTGATGATACTGTGATTTTTACCCATGCAAGATCTAAAGAACATGCTGCAGCCAAACTGACAGCTGCAATGAGTAAGGTGTCGGATTGGCTAGCTAATTCATGCTTGACTTTTAATATAAGCAAAACAGTTTGCATATTATTTCACAGTGAGGATCAAGCAATCAAGTCATCACATCTGTGAAACATACATGTTAACTATCTAGGCATTATAATTGACACAAACCTGTCTTTCAAAAAACCAGTTAGCAGGGTTGTTGGTAATGTTAAGTTTAATATGAATAATTTTAAGAACATCAGGCATCAGTTGTCTCCGTCTGCTGCTGAGCTTTTTGCACACACTAGGATTTTTCCCCATCTATGTTACTGCATTACAACCTGGTAACAGGCAGGTGTGACTACACTTAAGCCTGTGTACTCTATAAACAAATTCTAAAAGTAATCGATAAAAAGCCAAGGCACTATCATCACTGTGACATCCTGAAAAAAATATTATTTCGTCAATTTTGACAACTTCCAATTTTAATCTGATACATGCCTGATGTTTCAAATGATACAAATTATTATTATTATTATTTGCAGTTTTTAAAACCAGCCTCAAGCATTGGCTAAAGACAGCACAAATGTGTCACCACCAATGATTGCCTTGTTTGTATGTATCAAACTGATTCTGTCTTCTCTCATAAAGACAAAGTCTTGTATGTATTGTGCTGTTTTGTGTTGTGTATTTGCTGTACTGTAGTTGTTTTTTTTAACTACCTGCCCAGGGACAACAGATGTGAATTAGCTGCTTGCTAACTCTGGTGCAATTAGTGTTAATTGTGCACTGTCCCTGCAAAAATAAACAATACAATAAAAATAAACATGGGATTGAACCTCTGAGCTGGCAATAAAACCCCTCTCTCTCTCTCTCTCTCACACACACACACACACACATACCCACAAACTCTGACCACATGTGATTGGTTATGAGCTAACTTGGATTCCAGCACTCTAGATAAACCCCAACCCCAACCCCCTGATACACATACACATACGACACACACACACAACCACACAATAGTCTGTGCCTAACACCAGTGAAGTCATTTGGATGCTATAGTTATGTATGCTGGGGTCTGCAGTGCTGAGGGCCAAAAGGACCGGGGAAGGACAGAATGGAGGGTGGCTGCCTGCAACAGGATCACACAGCGGCCACATGTTCCCAGTAGCCCAACCTAGTAGCCCATGTAAAGAGGCATTTAGCAGACGCTTTTGGCCAAAGCGACTTACAATCAGTACATTTGTGGGGTTTGACATGCGGACAGTTGGGAGGATCAAGGGGGTCGAACCGCCGACCCTATTGTTAGTGGACTCCCCACTCTGTCCACCCGCTCTCCCCACTGAGATAATGTCACCCCAGTAGCCCAAAGTATATCTTATCATCCTCACATTATTAATGTATCTTCTTGTATTGTCTTCTATCTTGTAATTCACTCTTATGCCACATTTACACATAGCCGGGTATTTAGAGAAACGAATACCCCCCCCCCCTCCGTTTTCATTAATAACATCGTGCACACAACATCGTTTTCAAAAACGTTGTCATTTACATCAACCCGCATAAATAGCCATACAAACTGTAAACATAGGGCGCTCACATGACGTTAAGCATTTTCTGGTGCATAATGTGAAGTCTGAGAACGTAAAACCCTGTTTCTCCCAGTTCACAAGGCAACACATAACCGGCATTATCAGAAATCTCCACTTTGAGTTTTTAGAAATAATCGTTTTCTGTGATAAAAACGGGGTTTTCGTGTAAATGAGAGGTCAAACTACAGGGAAATATCTGCGTCTTTCCTTCATGTAAACGGGGCCTTATTGTCTGCTACTGAAATTTTTTTATTTCCTTCAGGATAAATGAAGTGAGTGCCTGTGTATCTTATCAAAATCACGATGAGATGTCAATGAATGAGAGTGCCTTTTAGCTACGCGTCAGCATTACCAACATAGAAACAAAAATCCATAAATGCAAGCCCTGGCATAGATACTGCCTCATGTATTAGTGTACGGGTAATGTTAGCTCAAGAAGGAAACATCAAGTAAACAAGCCTGCTGCTGAATAACAATAAGCTATTCAAAAATCCTATTCACAGACGTTGTGAAAAAAATACCTTTTTGATCTGCCTTTGTCACTTAAAAACAATGATGTCCTCGTGCCCTAATCTCAAAGAGTTATAGAATAATAGAGCGATAGAGGAAGAGCAAAAAAGAAAAAAGAGTTAGGTGGTTGGTTTGATATACTATTATATATGAGCTTAGAGGTCACATCTCGTTTGAACGCATCTCTTGAAGGCCTTGAAGCTCTCGCTTTCTTTTTACGAGGAACTTCAAACCCAATCGGACCCATTGGTTTGAATGGAGGGGGTGGTGAGTTACTACCACAGATAACATTCACCCCACATGGAACAGAACTAAAAGAAAGCCACTAATCTAAGGTGCAAGGGAAATACCTATTCTTGTCTGTCCCCTTTGAAGTGGTTCAATCGCGTGGGTTGGTCAACCAGACACACACAAAAAACTGCACAAAAGCCCCTTTTGTTGAGCACGGAGACCACAAGGGTCATTCAATATTAAGCAGACAAGCTGCTGCTACTTGTCGCTGGAACCAGAGGTTCACAGACCAAACGCCAGGAAAGACCATGTGTTCGGGTAGGTACACATGTAAAAGGATATTGGACCGATTGGTTTGTCATTGATATATCTTCCCATTTCTTGGAACACTGGGAGATACACATGTTGGTGTGCTTTTACTCGGATTTAATTATTTTCTTACAATTCAGTGTAGTTATAATCAGTTATAAAGCAGTGACCGGCCACCAAAGCCCCGCAGCCACACAACTCTCCTATTTCTGTCTCAGTAATGAGATTCATAATACATTTAGTTGAGCTAACGTCTATTATGAATTGGTGCTATATAAACACAATTTAGTTTAATTGAATATAAAAGTGTTTAGGAACCACATTAACAGATACATACAATGTCAATAAACGCAAGACGTGGATAGTGATGTTATACAAGGAACGTGTAAAACCAAAGATACCGACCCCGATTTCCACAGCCTACTGTAGGCTCCATTGAGCAAGATGCCACAACCCTGTACCTGTTCCTAAATTACAATGAGCTAATGCATCCAAATAAAACAATCACTGTAAGTCACCAACACAAAATGGTCTGCTAAATGACTGAATAGGAATAGCAAAACGTTGCCATGCTTCAAAGTGGCATTGGAAAACACATCATATTACTCAAGCAAGACGTGCGATAAAGGTTATTTTGTATCGTCCTTAAAATTGATGAACTCAAAGTATGTTTCGTAACGTAGAAACCAATAAACCAAATCGAATAAGCATTCATTCTGCTTTTGGCAGCCGATTCTTCTCAACAAAGGCCATAGTCCCAGAGCCCCTCTCCTTAGCTTTGATCACCGCCCCGTTAAATTAAATGCCCGGCAACCCATGAGAAAATCAATCAAGTGAGAAATGAGAATCCCCGAGCCCCACAGAGTTACCCAGAAGAAAAAAAAAAACAACAACCCCAACAACAAGACATTCTTCCTGAAGTCTAAAGTGATTGTGTCGAACAGCCAAGTGGAGATAGAAAGTAAAGTGGGTACAGGCAAAGAGAGAGTCTTAATACCCCTTGCTCGTTTAGCGACGCAATTAAAGAGCCTAGGGAAGATGGCAGCGTTCGTCTGCCTGCTGTGTCGGGGGAGGGCAGACGCATGCTTTCAGCTGTCCCGATTACACCCCGAGGGAAAACACGGCACACTGCAAACTTTGCTTCCCCCCTATTTGGGGTCTCCGATACCATAACGCTTTGTGACAGACGAGGCTTTCGACATTTTTGTGTTTTGTGTGTGATCGAGTAAACGACTTCCTCTACAGATAGCTTTGCGGCTATAAACAAGTCTACCACGGCTCTGGCTTTCAGTTTACCTTACAAGGCAAGGTTTATAGAATCACATAGGGTTGTAAAAGAAACCCCCCAAAAAAACGAATTGAATGAAGAAGAGATTTGTAGAGATTTGTAGCAGCCAGAAGATAGACTTGGACATTTATCAGGGAAAGACGACTTGTACAGTTGGAAGTGACCCCAGAATGAGGTTAGGGGCGCCGGCCGGTGTGTTTGAGTTCAGTTGGCCGGGCTGCATGCTCATAGACTCAAATGTTAAATGTCTTCCTGCAGTTCCACTGATGGCACAGACGGCTGGAGAAAAACATAGTCAGCCAAGGTATTAGCAAAAGGCGCCACCTTTCTGCTTAAACAAGCCTATATTCAAGCTGGGTTACATAGCCATCAAACACAACAAGCAACGGCCCCCATTTACGGTCCACCAGCAGAGCTCATTGATATGTTGTCAGTGCCGGGGCTCATTTCCACTAGAGAAAGTGATATAGTCTCAGCAAGGAAACAACAACAACATGTGATTATGGCGTTACAGCGCAGTGTGAAACGACTGCTTAGCGTCGTGGTGGATGCAGGGGGGGTGGAGTGAATGGGTTGGTGAAGTGCTGGCTCTTTTTGATGAATGAGCACAAAAGGTCCCCCACTCAGCCTATTAGCAGCACAGAGAGAGGGGGGCAGCAGGGCCAATTACACTCCAGTCCTTGTGTCTCCTATGCAAAGCAGCACTCAAGCCACTTGGCCTGCACCCCAATGGGAGCTAGTATGAATGCATTAACTGTATGCTAATGATGGTCACCCCATGGATGGATCACATTTAGTGGGGGAGCAGGACTTGGCTTTGGGGTCGGTTGTCCAGGGCAGCCAGTGGTGGCCGGGCCGAACGAACGGATCAGCAGGTACTCAATAAATATTGAAGTAAGGGGTGGCTTAGACCACCACTCACAAGATTGAGTGGGCCTCATCTGAAAAGAAGGAGCCGGACTTCAAAAACCGCTGGCAAAACGCCACTGCTCTGTTTGTTGCGAGATGACGCCAAGAGGCTCTTGAAGACCGTTCTGGATGGATTGATGCGCACAGCGAATACGGCGCCGGCCCGCATACGTTGCGTTGCCTTTCTGAAAATGCTTTAAACCAGGGAGGGGTGGGGGAGTGGATACTGGTGGGGTTTCTTTGCAGGAGCTTGGAAGAATTTGTTTGTTTGAACTGAGGGGATTTCTCTCTGGCCACTCAAGATTTACAGTAGGCCCTGCAGAATGCACCGGAGCCTGCCAAGGGATATATATATATTTTCATAGCCAAGTCCATTGGGACAGCCAAGGTGTTACACCAGTATGAACAGCCCTTCTCCTCAATCCCCCCCCCAACCCAGAGACCACCCAAGCTCTCCGCCATCGTCCAATTGGCGTCCAAACTGGCGTACTCCGCATTCTCCGGGCGGGCCAGTGCCCACTGGGCGAGTATCAACAAGATGAGCTTCTAACATAAACTCCCGGTAAGTGGCAGTAATGCACGGGAGCCAGTTGTTCAGCGGATCGCTCAGTTGACGTTCTCCCCCCCGAATCATTTATCCCTTAATGTCTGTTGCCGATTACATGAATCCAGAAGTTGGTAACTGGAATCACATGGCTTGCTGGGATGAGTTTTATTTTTCATCTCACACTGATTTTTAACAAAAGCAGATGCCCCGGTGTCGAGAACCTCGGCCTGCGAGCCGAGAGTTCGGTTTCCCACATTGACAGGGTGGGATTGTGTGTGTCTTCGTTTGCATGTTGACTGCTGATATATAGCTACTGACGTGTGTGTATGTCTTGAGGACACACCCTCGATGATATGCAGGCCCCAGTAGAGTTTGCGATAGCCTTCATCGCATGGCAAAGAGTAGGCTTGAATTACTCACTGGGGCCTGTAACTTTAGATGCTAACCTTTCATGCTAGCCCGCGAGCTAGCTAGTTTGCGTTTCGTGACCTCCCCCCCCCTCCCCCACTTCTTGCCCTAATTAGCAGAGAGTCTCCACCTCACCTGTCACAGGCAGTCAGCCCGTCTCACTCTGTTAGCCTTGCGGCGCTATCAACCTGTGACCTCACCCTCATGTACCCTCAGGGGAGGTTTTTCACGCAACCCTTTAGCAGCTAAATCACCCAGCATTGACTGTACTCCCTTACAGGCTGCAGGATAATGGTTTAGTTTAGTGTAATGTTTTGCAATTAAAAAAGTATCTCATCCACCAATAGAAAAGTAAGACAGTAGAAATAGCTATGTACAAACTAAACAAACAATTCCATCATCATAATGATCAATTGATGAACCAAAATGATGGGGATACCTAAAAACAATACATCATAAATTCCTTCTAATATTTCATTCATTTCATTCGTGTCATTCCTCCAAATCACCTATTTACTTTCATGTTTCACTCAATACAGTACATTGTCTAAGATATATTTATCAAAATTAAATGCACTGTTTAATTCACTATCAACAGCAAAATATTCTTCAAATGCAACTCCATGAACAGCATGAACAACTCCATGAACAACAACAATAAACATTGTTAAACTAAACGACGGATTAATCACGAATCATAGCAGGGTAGGAAAAAAGGATTTCATTTGATATGAATGGTCATGGTCTGGTTCAGCTCTCACTGTGCAGCAGAGCAAGAACAGTAAAACAGTGAGCAAAGGTCACAGGGTAGAGAGGACTGGTAACAGACGTGGACAGGCAGAGACAGGTATCGCTGACAAACATGGCCGCCGATATCTTCAGCTGGTAAACTGAAGGTTTAGTTGCTAACCACCGGCGGGGAATGTGTTAACTCTGTAAATAAGCAGGAGAAGTGCAGATATCTCGACACACTTTATTCACTCAGGGATACATAGCGCCTGGAGGCAAAAGCCAAGAGAGCGAGGGAGACAAAGGGAGAGTCAAGCCTAGCCAGTTTTAAGTTGGATTTTCTGGTTCCCATTCCGAGGAATTAAGTAATCACTAAACATCCTGATTTCACTTCAAAGCCATTTTATACATTCACGAGAGGTAAGTAGGGCTATGTACAGAACTTAACATAAAATCTGTGCCTAATTCAAACCAGAGACATGGTTTTTGTCATTAACAAATCATTCTTGAGGACTACATTATACAAGTCCTTATCAGTAGCATATTGTTGCCTTGGGTCTCCTCTAGTTTCAGACAAACTATCATCTGGGGGTTTAAAATGCAGACGCAGGCCGTTTTAGACCCAAACAAAAAACGAAAATAGAGGGTGAATTGGTTTTGGAAAATCACCAGGTATTCGAAATATCCAGAGATTGTGTTGTAGGGTTTGAATAAAGAAAGCCACGGGTTTTAAACCACATGGTCGGCTTGTGGTGACTCAGCACAACGATGTTATTAAGCTGGAATGCGCAGAGCACCACTGACTGCGTATGATAAACAACAGTGTTCCTGTCGGTGGGCTTAAGATACAGGCGAAAGGCACACAGACACGCGACCGCTAAATACCGCACCACTGGCAAAACATCCTTAAAGTGTAAGCGAACCCCCTGCTTCAGCAAGAATTTGAAAACCATGAGATACAACAACAAAAAACGCGGCCTGAGAATTGTAGTAAAGAGGCGGGGCATGTTATCCTCGTGGTTACGGCAACTTTATGATGCTTTTTTTTCCTTCTGGTTACCGGTTGTGTTTGACCGTTATAATGGGTGATGCTGTAGGCTGTATGGAATGAGCCACACACCGTTACGCTCGTGTCCGAGAAACGTAACCATGTTCTGTGCCCAGACAGCAGAAACCTCTGCCCGGGCAGAACTCATCCACACACGCGCAGTTCCACCTGTATCCCTTGGCGTGACATCGAAAACCCCTCACAAACTTTGACGCAACTTGAGTTCAGAGCCCAACATCCACTCGATGTCCATTTTATTTTATTCTACACCTGTTTTAAGGTGTAGAATAAGTTAAGTTATGGTCTGAGCTTAGTAATGGTTACAAAATGACATAGATAACTAAGTTGAAAACCGCAAGATTTTGGGTTCACTGCATCTTTAAGAGTTGGACCTGCATGCTAGCTGATTGGTTGAAGACAGGAAGACACACATGCAGACACACAAGGGTGTGTGTCAGTGTCCGCATGTGTGTCTTCCACCCGCCCCCTCCACACACACATTTATTATCTGTAATACAGAGTTGACAATGAGACTAGGTCTGAGTCTCGCAGGCCTGATGGGACCAGATAAATGAACCAGACCCATAAACACGAGACCCCTGGCCCAGCTGGTGCCTCCATGGGAAACTCTGAGATAGATGTTGTCAAAGGGCCCTTATTTTACTACAAGGTGCGATGGTGATACACAATTGTAGATTCTGAAATGGCTTGAAATGGCGAAACAACATCACTCCCATGGCGGTAAAGAAAAAGAGAACTTGAATCATCAGCATTAAAGCCATGCTGTGTTACCTTCAGAAGTAAAGTAGGAGTATCATCCTCCTTAAAACCACAGCTTCCTTGTAACAAATACACAAGAAGGAGGGAGGGAGGAAAAAAAACCTGCACCCTGCTGTCCCCATTTAATGCACAAGTGTATTAAAGCAAGAAAGGCTGCTTAACCAGTGACCAGAGCAAGTCCTTTTGTCTAACCAGCAAAAATGCAGGATTCAAAGGGTGCTTGAAACATTTGTTTGAGTTTTCAGAGAGGACGCGTATATTTGGACAGTACACGGGTGTACGCCCGCATGTTCATAAATGTTCCTAAATTGTAAATGTTCCCAGTCGCCTGCTTTGGATCACTGACCCAATAGCTAGTCTGTACTGCCGAAATCGACCCGACTTCAAAAGTCGCCTAGTGGGCAGGTGCTGTTAGTGAGCACAACAACGAAGCTAATCAACGGCAGGACTCTGGGCTAATTTTAGGGTAATTCTTGTCTCGGCAGGTGGCCTAGCATAGCGTAAGCTAACGTAGCATACTGTATAATGTCGCGCACGGCAGCCAAACCACACGCAGTTAGCTGTCTGCCTGCAGTTCATCAGCAGAGCTATAAAATGAGCAGTTCCATGGTAGGGGAAACTGGTTCAGTTGCCCATGTTACATGCTGTTATGTGCCATGTTATTGAAGAGAGGGGGTCAGGGTTGGCTTTGGGTCACCAGGTAAGAAAAGTCAATATTTCCTTGGAAAATATTTGACCATGATTATGTCATGTTTATAATTCTCCTTCTGAAAATATTTCCTTAAAAACTACGGCTACAGACTAAATTCTGATGGACTTGTTCAATTTCTTTGGGGATAAAACTTGATTGGGCTGGTTTTAAGAATACATATCTATATGTATGTGGCCAAAATAAATGTCAAGGGGATGACACATTGTATGGGAATGTGAGGTAGGTTTGTGAAGTAAGTATAACCATATAAGGACTATTTCCTTGGTGTGTTCTTTCAAGTAAGAAATACCAAATAGAAAATTCTAAATATGCCAATGAGTCATTGAAAGTGATTTCTGCGGGGAGGAGGTGTGATGTTAGGACAGGCTCTGGTTTTTGGCATTCTATTCATACACACAACTGTGACAGATGAGAGTATGCAGGGTGAGGGAGCACCTGAGAGAGGTAGGGAGATAGTGGAAGAGGGAGATTGTGGAGAAGGGAGAGCAGAGAGAGAAGAGAGAACCACAAGAGAGAGAGAGAGAGAGAGAGAGAGAGAGGAATATCAGATACAGCAAGTTTTCCTACCCCTAAACCATTAGCTTCGTTACGCTTACATTTTAGAAGCAGCTCAGTGATGAAGAGGAGGAGGGGGAGGTAGACAGGCAAGAGAAGAAGGAGAGGGGGAAGAGAGAAGGAGAAGGAGAGCCCCTCACTTCACAATCTATGTCAGCCCCCATGCATTCTGTCCTCTAATGGTTCAATTATTTATTCTAGACACCCCGTTCCTGTAGGTTCACTCAGTTTCAGGTCAGAATAACAGAGAGTTCCACATCCTCCCTGGGGAAGGGGGGGCGAGGTCTCGACACACAGGCCAGCAAGAGTGACCCGTTGGGCTGATGCCAAACCACCTGCAGCCCGCAGTCCTCCAGGGCCCCTCGCTCCCTCCACCGCTCTACGGCTCTTCCTCTCCCCCCTCCTGAAGCCCTCTGACCCGGGCCCTGTACAGGGATGTGACCGGGGCCCCCGGTGTGTACTTTACGAAGCCTCCAGCTCCGGGGTGTTCCCGTGTCCTCGAGCCGCTTGTGATCAATCATTCACACGTCTTCGTTCAATAGCGTTTACATGCCATGTGAAAAAAAATGCAATTCTTGTAACTGGACAATGTTTTCTGTTTAATACTTACACAATTTACTCATTTAGTGGAGGCTTTTATCTGAGTGGTTTATATTTATTTTTGGCGATATCAATAAGCAGGTGGCGAGCAGGTGTCTCGCTCAACGATGACAACAGTTGGTCTTCGGACATTCAGGGTTCGGACCCCCGGGACCCCCCGGGACTGAAGTCAAACACCCTGACCACAAGACTGCCCTGTTTAAAGGTTGATTTGTTGTATAATACAGTCGCGAGGGATTTCAGGGTTCTCCTTGCCTTCCAGCTGTTGGTCAAACACCCCTGCTGGCTGCTACAGTGCCCCCCCACCAGATGCTGAGGAGGGCAGCCATATCAATCATAGCTTGACTAAAAATAAAACTGCCCCCTGATGATGGGGCCCTTTTGGCCCCCGAGTAAACACTCCCCTCCCGATGTCCCCGGGGCCTCTTTTCAACTGGCCTGCTCATTAAATCACCTGTCAGCCACCACCCCAATGGAACCAAAAGGCTGTGTTTCTGTCAGCATTCAGATAAACACTCATTCGTTTCAAGGACCCAACTTGGATCAAACTGATCCCTATGTTGATAGACTATAGGACTTGATGGATTTGGGAGATTTTCGGAGATTGTGGTGTGTGTGTGTGTGTGTGTGTGTGTGTGTGTTCCAATGTGTTGGTTCCTTGTGTGAGGATGTGTGTGTGTGTGTGT
>JAOPJK010154940.1:0-12252 GCA_027123565.1 Phycis chesteri
GCTGGGACGGGGGCGTTGGGGGTGGCCGGTTCCCCCCGACCCCCTGGGTTGGTGGGGGGGGGGGGCATTGCTCATCAGTCCTGGGGGTTCTGCGTCAGCACTGGCGGTTCCCTTGATCTCCGTCGTGGTCCTTTGGTGCGAGGCCTCCCCGCCTCGCCGTGGCCACGGGTGACCGCGGAACGGGAGCCGTTCGCCTGCGGGTGGTACCGGAGGAGCGGGGGAGACGGCGTTGAGGAGCAGCGGGAGGAGGAGGAGGAGGAGGAGGGGGGAAGGAGATAGGGGAAGGAGAACAAACGCTCCACCCTGCGAGTCACCCGGCGCGAGCACGGCACCCGCGCCGCCGCCCCTCCACCCCGCCTCGACTCCCCGTAGGAAGGCCCTTGCCTATAATTGAGGTTTTTCTCTCTGTGCAACAAACTGCTCCTTGCCATTCTGTAAGGCTACCATTACGCTCCCTGTGGTATGCGCCCATTCTTCTGCCGCAACCCAAAGTGAGGGTCGTTCCGCTATTCATAGACGGCGGGGCCAGGGTTCTTACGTGTTGGAACAGGATCTGAGGAGCTCCATGGGGACCTTCAGTCGGGTGCATTTGATGTCTGTTCCAGGCATTATGAGGGAGAATACAGAAGGAACCCCCCCCCCAGGACACGCGCTACAAGACTATACCTTCCGACTGTTTTATCTTCTTGCTGACCCTACAAAGACAAAGATATGATCGGTATCAGTGCAGGTCAATGCAATGATGGCATTGCCCGCCCAATATTGCCAATGTTACTATCGGTTACTATCAGCGTGAAGGTTTGCACAGGACAAGCTCTCACCCCGTCTCACTGTCTGTCCACCTTGGCCTAGGCCCCTCTACTGTATGTTTGGCTATGGTGATGCCACATGGCATCGTTAAACAGGGCTGTACCGGTTCTAAGAATATGCTGACCCATTTATTTCACACGTGACTTATACACAAGGTGTCCAAAATAGCCGTCGTTTTTATAGTCCGGCCATAACTCTAATTACCCACTCCTCATCCCTGCGCCCCTCAATTACTACCCATATCTGTCAGTCCTCACACTAAGTTTAGTGCCCCCCCCCTCAAGACTCTTACCCCCTTTCTGCCCCTTGTTTTGATGAGGCCCTCTGGTGAATAGGACTCCAAATAGCTGCAGATGGCCCACTGACCCAAAGGGCTTCACCGGGCCTGAGAGCACTCAAGGCTTCATGTCAGCAGCGCCGCGTGCCCGAGTGATTCTGAGCCAGGGGCCGGGCGCCACTTTACCCCCCCACCCGTCGCCCCCTTTCCTGCGGATGTGTAAATAAAGCCCATGAAGACATTCTGCAGTGGCGTCGCGCTGGCGTTGCCCACCCTCCCCGGACCAGAGGCTGCCAGCACGTGCCGCTTCTTCTGGGCCCTCTCCAGGAAGTAGGGCAGGGTCCTGGCCTCGGCAGACACCTGCTGGACAGTTAACACCCTCCCGGGGACTAAAATGGATCCAGTTGGTTAGTCGGTCATGGCACTTTGTCCTCCGCTGTCTAATCCCGGGGCTATTGTAATGCTCTCATTTCCTTCTGGGTCACGGACCAGATCCACTCGCAGACCCCGGACCATTTGACGCTTGATTCCGTCCTCAGTCAGCAAGTGAAGCTCCCTTATTGCCTCGCTCTCTAATGAAAAACAGTTGCGGCCGCGTGTGTCGTGAGAGGTTTGGAGGAGCCGTATGGATATTGTTTTCCACATAGTTTAGTCAGTGGCCTCTGACATTCCTCACGTGTTTACCACCCAAGCCAAACAGAGGCAGCAGCAGGATGTCTGATGTGAAGGTCAGGTCCTCGCCATAAGCGTCTTGACTTCTCACGAGGCAGCAACTGTTGACCTTGGCGAGGATGCGCGGCAGATGCCGGGGGTTCCTCTGAAGGGCTTCCTTTACATTCCGTCCATACTATTGATTTTAAACCGGATTATCGTCTATAATAACACAGAGCACGTGCAATGAATACTCATGTCGGGCCACTTGAGGAAAGGCGGTCTAGACGAATCTCAATGGCGGAGGAGATTGAATTTCACGGCGGTAATCAATAATGGACGCCGGACAGAATGCGGCTGCTTTAGCCAGTGTCCGAGGCGGGGGGAACAGCGTGACCCTGACTTGGGCCCGGGGCGCATTACATTTGACCAGCCTCAGCGGCATAGTTTTTGCTAACTAGTCTCTGCTGTCCCCCCCCCCCCGCCACTCACCCACCCACCAACACCCACCCGCTTCAAGGTCATAAAAGATTGAGTGAAAGATAAAGAAAGGGGAAGGAGATTTTCCTTAACCAAACAACCGCGCGAGACGAAATCCCCCCACTCCCGCCACACGGTCCTCACCGCCAGCAAACAAACACGCTCTCAGACTCACTCTTTTCGCACCACGTGACACACATTCGCAACGGCTATCTCCCAGCAGCCCCGGCGGAGCACCTGATGGAGCGGCAGCACTCCCGACGCACACACAGCGACACTGAAAATACACGGGGAGCACGTGTTCCGGATCCTGACCGGAGTGAGCGCGGTGTCTATCTATAGATCCATAGCTCGCGCTGACTGACAGGTTTATTTGTATTGGAATGGCATCCCCCCTAATAGAGAAACTTTACCTCACCAATAGGAACGTTGACAGTTTGCCGCGATGCTATTTGACCGTCGATGGTCGCGTTCACGCGGCAGATTTATCCAAAATCACTTGTATCATAATCCCAAATAGAACATACAGCCAATGTTTTATGATGGCTGTTACGCATATATAAAAAAAACTATTTGCAATTGAAACAGTGGATGTCTCCTCTCTCTCTCTCTCCCTGTGTGTGTCTCTCTCTCTCTCTCCCTCTCTCTCCCTGTGTGTGTCTCTCTCTCTCTCTCTCTCTCTCTGTCTCTCTCTCTCTCTCTCTCTCTCTCTCTCTCTGCCTGCTGTTTAAAAGCAGCGTGCCTGGAGAGGCTCTGATAAGCCTGCTCATCGTCTCTCCCTCTGTGTGTCTATGGGGCAGGAATGTGGATGTTTTCTCAGTCAGACATCTCCTTCAGTTTTTTTTCCCCCCACGAAGACACCGGACTTGACCGCCCAGGCACTCGCACAGGCCGTGCGCGTACAGCCGCGCACTGTGTGAGATGGTCACCACTGACATACCTCTCAAAAGTAAATATGTCTATAAATGGGCAAGCTCTCTCCTCTCTGGTGCCCCCCCCCCCCCATCCTCCCACCCTCCTACACCTCAACCCCACACATCGTATACTCCCTTTCCTTCTATACACAGTGCTTTTTTTGTTCTCCTTCCCTTTCTCCTTGGCTAGTCTCTCTGACCGGCCCAAAACCGATGGTCTCCCTTTATCCCAGTTTGCACGTCCCATGTGGGACCAGCTGCTCGTACGCAAATACAGAACGGTGCAAAATCACACGGACATGACTGCTGAAATTTGTCGTCCACTTTAAGAGTTTAAACATTATGACCTGGACATGTACTTGTCCAGTGGCTATTCTCCGTTCAAATTCAAATCTTCTGTTCATCAAAGTGAAACTACTTCACTGTGTGCAGCATCGTCTCTCATAAAATCTAGCCCATAAAATCTTTCACTCCATCTCCCTCTCGAAAGAGCCCCCTAATCTCTCTCTCTCTCTCTCTCTCTCTCTCTCTCTCTCTCTCTCTCTCTCTCTCTCACTCTCTATCTGGATACGTTCTCATCCCTGGTCCATTCCCATCCATTTCTCTGTGTCTCAGCAGCAGCCCCTGCACAAAATAACTTGCGGCGCTGCTCTGATCCCGCCAAAGTCCTCCTTCGCCTTTTTCTTCTCCCAGTTGGCCATTCCAGCTGTTTGGCATTACCATGTCCAGATCAGCAAACGCATGTGGATGCAAATAGAGCAAAGAGCAACTCCAGCAGTAGCAGTAGCAGCAGCACTGGACTTGGACCCAGCATGTTCCCTTCCTGGCTTGGCCATCCCCTCCAGATGTGAAGGGATGAGGAGGATATTTACTGCGGGCTCCAAGTTGTATTTTCGTATTTATGTGACTTGTGCTGGTGACCAGAGATTTCTATCTGGACGGCTGACGACAGAAAGGTTGTAGGGGAGATCAGCAAATCAAAGCCCAAGGCCCGTGGAAAAGGTCTGAGGGAAGGACATCTCGGTAAATCTATCCATGCAGGGTTTAAGGTGTTGACGAAAAAAAAAAGGCACAATGGAATGCACAATGCTCTGTAACTCCTTCCCTCAGTGCTGAGGCTCAAGCAAAGAGCCAATTGTTTTATGGGCTCAAATTTTACCATTGTCAAAGTGCCTGTAAACTAAAACGTGTCCTTTTCTCTTTTTTTTGCTCCTCTTTTCAGAACAGCAGCCCGTCGACCTTTCCTCAACCAAAAACCTCAGCAGTTTCAGCACTTGGAATCCAATTCCCCGATCAATGACAGAACGGCTGGAGTTATTTCTGGAGTCGCACATGACCTGAGCATTTGAGAATGTAACTGGAGGTCCTTGACAAGGGCACGCCACGTACAGTATAGCCATCGATACTGATAAGAGCACACTGTGCTGCTGCTTCTACTGTACACAGACACCCCCTATTCGCTGACCGCAGCTATGCCGGCTAAAGCGCCCATCTACCTAAAACCCACCAACAGCAAGAAGGGCAAGAAATGTCGCCTGAGAGACATTTTGTCCCCGGACATGATCAGCCCCCCGCTGGGGGACTTCCGTCACACCGTCCACATCGGCCGCGGCGGGGAGAGGGACGCCTTCGGGGACATGTCCTTCCTCCAGGGCAGGTTTGAGCTGCTGCCCGGGAAGGCGCAGGTGGTCCACCCGCAGTACGGCGCGCAGGGCGACTACCAGAGGACCAGCAGCACCTCCGAAGCCTACTTTGCCGAGACCCCATCCCCGGTGCTCAAGAACGCCATCTCCCTGCCGACCATCGGCGGGGGCCAGGCCCTCACCCTGCCCCTGATCTCCTCCGCCGTCTTCCCACTCCCTCCGGTGCCCCTCGAGGGCGTCCTGGCCCCCGCGGCTGCCGTGAGCCAGGACGGGGCCGACGAACTGGAGATGATGCAGATGGACTCTCTGTTGGACTCCATCGACGTCTTCACCGATGAGCCCGCGCAACCTTCTCCGAGTATGCAGTCGAAGCCCGATGTTCTCTTGGATCTGATGGGGAAGTCGTCGAAGCCGAACTCCAAACCGGTCTCCGACGCGACCAAAATGAACAAACGCGACAAGAGGTCCGGAAAGCCGCGGTCCTTTCATGCCAACAACCTCAGTAAAAACAGCTACAAAACCAATGGAAGCCTGCACAGTGATGCAAGCAGCGACAGCTATGAAAGTTTTGACGGAAAGGGAAGTTTCATGGGCAACAGTCATGAAGAGGAAATCTACAATGGCAACGGCAGTCTCAATAGCAATGGGAACTGCGATTTTGGACTATTTGGCAACAACATGACTCTCGGTTATGAGAAGGGGCTTTCTCATTTCAATGGAGATTACGCAGACAGGGATAGTGGCGTGGAGGAAGGACGAGTCTGTGATTTTGACTATGAGTTCAGCAAGGATAAGAGCGTGTCACGGGATTCCCTCGTCCAGATTACTGGATCTCTGCTCTCACTTGAACTTGATCTGGGCCCATCCATCCTGGATGAAGTGCTCAACATAATGGACAAACCTTCAGCCAAGAACAGGCCTTGAACAATGCCGAGAGCCCCTTGAGAGAGCAAAGGGAATTAATGGACTTTGGACTTGCAAAGCAATCAGAATGGTTTCTGGATGTAATGTTGCAATTGAATGAGTTGCAAGAGGCAGAGCTGCTTATATTTTTTATGTTTGAAACAGAGAACTATTCTAGCTTCTATGGAGTGCTGGTTATTCTTCATGTTAGTCAGTCATGCCATCAGCATGTTAAGGTGCATGCGCTATTGAATTATAACTCAAATCCAGCCATTGTGCCTTTGATTTAGCAATTAAATAACTGATATCGGCTACAAAGTATAGACTTGTGTTGTTGTACTGACTTCTGCAGAATATATACATGATTCTTTTGAAAGTGTTCGGATGCCGTTCATTTCTTCATGGCTTTTTCTATTGCACAACCTTGGACATCGGCTTCTTCATCAACGTATGCATTTTTGAGTGACTTTCAACCGTGCTTAACAAAGCACTCTTTTGTTTTGTTGTCACATGATAGCTTTCCTTGTGAGTAGGACTATTTCATAGAACACTATGCCTATGCACAGATTTGTGTTTCGAAATATACAACACAAATAAAGAGATTTTGTCCTATGCTGTTGCTTTTTTTTTCTCATCAGTGTCAAGAGATCTTGGTGGCTTGTGTGTGTGTCTGGGGTGGGTGTGTGGTGGTGGTGATGGGGGGGGGGTTATAACTAGCATTGAGAAGCCTCATGCAAGATTCCTCCTTATTGAAAACTGTTGAATCACCGTAATCATTCACACAGATAAAGAGGTGCAAAGAATAGACACGCAGGTTCGCCTGTGGGATTCCTGCCGCGCTGCCCTGCAGTGGGAGCACTGCCTCCGAGCACCCAGCCGGGCGCCAGCCCCGCTTGTCCGACCGCGGACAGAACAAGCAGAGGAGGGGTCTTTAGCATTCCTCAAATTCCGGGCCACAGAGTCCAAGTGTCCATGACCAGACATAAATCAGCTGTTTGCCGCGAAAGAGGGAGGAGCCAGGCGTCAGACCCGAGGCCCCCATCCATCACCGCGCAGAGTGCCGTTGGGCCGTAAAACATCCAAACAAGTGCTCACACGTAAACTTTGTTTAGCGCTCACCGACGGACAGCCACTCTCGCCGGGAAGAGCGGCTACGACGGAGGACTGTGTTCACCCAGCGGGGAGGAAGCAGTCGCGTGGAAGAGCGAGACAACCCACTGAACCCCCCCCCCCCTTCCCCCTCGGCATCAACCACTACGACGCTGTCTCTTCTTTGTCCTCACCGTCTCCTGCGGGGGCCCTGCAGCCGCACAGAAGTCATGATACAAGATACAAGCGGAGTCATCCAGCGCGCGCCCCGCGCTCCACTCCACACACACGGGGAGCCCCACCGCGGAGCTCCCCTTCCCCCCCGCCAGAGCAACAGGACGGACCGCTGTGGGTTGCTCCCGTCGCACGCTACATCAAACGGCGTGGCGTGCGCCCGTGTCGGCGGGGGCTAGTGCACATGTGAATAATTACACCGCTTTGATTTCAATTTCGGTCACGAAAAATAAAAAAGCGAGAGGCAGCTGCGGCCAAAACCACGCCTCCCGGATCCCTCAGAATGTCTGTAAACAACCGCTGGCCGTGCCCGGCGAGGACGTCTCGTGCTCGCTGGAAAACCCAATGTTAGGAGAGGCATTAGCTCTCTTCCCATGCAAAGGAAAACCCAGCGTCAGGGCCCCGGCCTTTGGAAAATCCCGGCAGTATAGGGCCGAGCGAGATCGCATACGCGGAGCCGACGACGGCTGCCTGCCGCCTTCATGTGTGAAGCACATGGAGGGCCTTGAGTGTGGGGGTAATTACAATGCGTGCGTCCCGCGCGATGGTACACCATTGACTTGATGACAGTCTTCTTCTGCCTCGGCTGGGATCCTCGGCAAACGCCTCTGACTCCTTACAGAACACCTCGCAGCCACGGCCATGTGTCAGGTTGCGTAAGATAGAATATAGTTAGAAATATATTCTGTGGGCAAAGGAAATTCCGGGGTGTTATGAAACCCAATACAATGCCTGTTAGAATCTGATCATGGCCTCTGCATTCCTCCATTTCGTAGCTCCGTGAGGTTGTCTTTTAATGTAAGCGGGGGCAGTTGGAGTGGACGAATTTGTTTTCCAGGTTACGCAAGTGAACGGTAGCCCCGTTTATGTAACTTCCTTCCTCCGCACGCAGATAACAAAGGCCGGGCTCAATGTCTTTGGAGTCAGAATATTACACCACATCGACATGTGGAGGCCGCTCTCCTGACTGCCTACTCATGTTTCTGTTTTAGTCTTTCCTGGGCGCCCGAGGGCAGAACAGCAAATACCTCTGACGGAAGGTAGAAATAGTCCTATGGGCTTGTTTTTTTTTTATTGTGGCAGGGTCAGGGCCGAGGTTGCTGCTAGGTAGAGTGCATCCAAGTGACTCGAATTCCTGGAGTTCCTCTGCACACCTTCCTGCACATTGTAGGGCGCGTACACAGGCTAACATGTCGTTAGCGTTTCAGGCATGCTCAGAGCTTCATTTGAAAGTGTATCCTTTCCCCCCTAGAATTTGTATTTGCTTATTTACTTTCGTCCCCCATTTTCGACCGATAAGCTGAAGAGTTAGGGTTGCTCTACTAACTTTGAATACTTGTTCCACCATGAGGAGCCTTTACTTGGTGCACAGGGACCAGAAGAGAGGGCGGGAGAGATGTAGGAGGAGATGTAAGTGTGGCCCCTACCTGTAATTATCCAGGCCGCCTGCTTGCTTGGAAGGGAGAAAAAAAAAACACTCAAGGATTTTCAACTTGCAAACAAACATTGGAAAGAGCACGGCAGAAGAGGGAGCAGGCGTATTTAGAGAAACACTCGAAACGAGCAAATAAAGTAGCAGAGAGAGGGAAACAAACAACCCACGGCTATATATATATATATATATCAGTGGCCGTCGAACACGTGAAAACAGATGTTGAACATCAACTGATCCGACGTACATAATGACGACAAGAGAGAGGGAAGAGCGCACAAAGGCCCTATTCATCTCCCATACATCTGTGCAGATAAATGATTCAGGAACGTGTCGGGGAAACATTCATTCAAGAGCAGAACATCCGTGAACGCGAGGCGGATCCGACTCCAACTCTTTCCTTGGGTAAAAGGTTGAAGCTGTCCGTCCGGACGTCGAATAAGCCGCCGGTCGCCGGGGCAACTGGGTGCCAAGGTAAGCAGAACTCCAGACCAAGCTCAATGTTCCAGCACCAGCTCCACATAGGAAAGGCTGAATAATGAGTGTAGTGTCTCTCACAAGGAGAGGTGTCAGTGAGGGAGCTCCACCACAGCCCAGGCCTGAACTAGGTCAGGTGGATGACAGGGGGGGGGGGGGACTTTAATAAGACATTTCACTGCCTGCCTGGCCCTAGATGGAGACAGCAGAGAGCCACACTGGCCTTCAACATAAAGGTCCACTTGTCCCCCTCCGTCTGACTGCTCTCGCTCCACACAACCCCAGCCCAAACCCTGCTAGCTGCAGTAGATTTCCATTAAGAGCGGGGGAACAAGGTCTCGGACATGATGAAGCGAACAGCATCTCAGTGCGTCGATGATGAATCCCGTGACATGTTTTCTTTACTCTCGTACGATAGGCGGCCATTACAAAGTTGTTTTTATTGAGAAACTTGGCCGAGCACCGGACATTTCCTGAGAACAAAGCGGAGGCCGTGGTATGCTGGAGGTTTACAGGACGAGGGAGGGCAGCACTGATACAGCGCAGGTTACAGCCAACTCCCACACAGAGCACTCTCGCAGACAAACGGCCACCTTGCGGCTGCAAGCGCGGCTGTGTTGACCGCTGTTTGGCCGACAGTTGCCATAGAGAGTTTAAGTGTTTAGCTAAGTGTTTAGTCCGCACACGTGAGCCCTGGAACTAGAAGTGGGGCGGGGGGGGGGCTGAGGGGACGAGAGTTAACCGTGGAAATAAGGTCACCTCGGAAATAGCAAAATGACCGAAGACGATAGCCAGACCATATTTAGTTGTTGGGCCCACATGGGTGCGATCGGAGGCCACGTTTCAGTTGTTTCCCTCTCTAACGTTGGCTTTATCGCCGTCGAAGAGGGCGTAAGGAGCCAGCGAAGAAAAAAGTTAGGAATAACATCAGCGAAGGCAATGTTTTATTTCAGATAACAAGGTCGCACGTCGACAAGCTGCAACTTGTGAGACGGTATTCGCGTTGGCAGCACGCTGTGATTATTATTTACCATGGATACTGGGAACACGCATTCTGAAATTACAGTAGAGCGCTGGCTCTGTTATCTGCTCTTCAAGTAAGAGTTTGCTCCATTGAGTAATTGCAGCCTTCTGTGCGGGCTGACTTTATTAGCATTCCAAAATAACACGAGGCGCAGCTTCTTCCCACTGCATCAAAAACGTAACGCACAGAAACACAGCGTCCGACGGAACCTAACGAACTATTTACACACCGAGTGATGAATGCGCGTCAATAATGAAGCTATGCACAATCCCACGGAAGCGTAAAGATTTACTTTTTCAAATAAATAAACAGGAACACTGTAATTGGACAAGTTTATAGGCCTCACATTCCGAGCGCTGATAAACTACCGCCGTGTCCGCGACGTGCTGGAACTGAACGCCGTGACTCACGCCGCCCGGGCCGGGCCAAGCGCAGCCGGCAGCGCTGCGCTATTTTCTAAATAACCGGCGCCGTGACATCTCAAAATGGAGGGCCCACCGGGGAGCTAGACGTCTGCATTTTCCAGACGTGCGGTCAGTGACATTCCCGCCGCGCCGACTGCTATCAGCGGAATCAGCGTCTCCGGCGCGGGACGGGCCTGCCGCCCGACACGCACGCCATCTATCGCCCCCCCCCGTCTGCCGCGGGGCGATTTATGCGCCTGTAACGGAGACGGCCGCGCTGCAGCCCTCCATGTATTCACGCTTTATTCGGATTCATCTCGGGTGTCCGGCGCCCCCCTCGCACGCATCCCCGCCCCCCTTCGCCAGATCTCACGATGATACATTTCTTCATTTCTTTCTCCCGTTCACACGTTGCGTTTCGTATTTATGTACTTTTTGACGCTCGCCGCGCGCGCCAACGTTACCAGGAATTAAAAATGATTGTGTGTGCACAGCTACGCAACGGCGATCCGATTCGGAGTTTGATGCGGTCGCGCGTTGAGGTTGGCGCCGGGAGAGGACATTCTTGTTGTGATTTCGGGACGGAAGCCAAAGGGCTGGGTCACGTCACGCGAGACCCAGTGATATACGGCCCCGCTCGCTATAATGCGTCTGAGCGCCGTAGTGTATAATGTCCAAATGCCAGGCCTCTCGTGTGGCCGACGTGGGCTTAAGGCAACAACTCCCCATTAGGATGCACTCAGTCGCCGTTCACTTGAGTATTCACTTGCATGCATACACACACAAATACATGTATCTATATATGTGCTCTTTCCTGCATGTACCCCCCCGAACCCCCTCTGCAGGGCATATGTCTTCGATGCCCAGCAGACCAGGAAGGGTATTGGGTTTGGAGGTTTTGAGCCCCCCCCCCCTTATAGATATGGTTGACATCACTCTTTTCCTCTTGCGCCTCAGCAGCATTTCTCTCACCCTGACGAGAGGAGGGCTGCTCCCTGTCCCCTCTCAGAATCATAACAAGGGCCAATCACGGAGCTTAGCAACGGCTGGATGGGAGGGGAGCAGCGCTGGGCCGCAGGTTACAGAGGAGAGAGACGTTGGTTTGAGGGGGCATTCTCAGTCGGCCCCGCGAGCGTTGCTTCTCTATTGAACTCTCGTTCCTTCTTCATTGATCGTTTAGCATTTGCTCAATCGTATTCTTGGCTGCCAAAAATGGCTAACATTGGAAGGTTTACAAAACATGACGTCTTTGCTGCACAAATACTCAGAGGATTCTGAGATTCATTCTCAAACCGGTTCACTTACAAATGTAAATCTGCCCACTTAATCTTTCCATTATTAATGAAGAAAAACACAACATTCAGTTCTCATCTCAAAGTCATGTTGAGAGTGCAAAAAACGTTCCATTACCGCATTTTTGTCAATTCGACGTAAATGAATATGACATTATGCTCCGGTATTTACGTTAAATTGCTAGTCATTACTAATTTATCGCCACACAAATCATATAAGTGTCCCGTTAACTTCCAGTAGAGAGCCTCATGGACGCACACACGTGTGAGTGTGTATTGCTGGCATCCATTCACAAAACAAACTACTAAATCCCATACAAATTAAACATGCACATGAGCCCCTGACTCCAGCTGTGTTTTTTTTGTTTGGTTTTTTTTAAAGCTAGTGTGCAACGCAGCGGCTGACGAAGAAGTGCTGGAAGAAATGATCAGGGCCCAGCGATACCCAGCAGTCCGGAGCACTGCGAAGGCTACGCCGTCAGAATTCTCCCTTATAAGGTCAGACCCCCAGTCTGCCGCTCGCTGCCCTCGTCTGTGTTGATCCCCCTTTACCCGGGGATAGGAGCCTGGGTCCGGGGGCAGAAGCGTTCGGCCGTGGCGCGGTGGATTTGTCCACCGAGGA
>JAOPJK010155541.1:2046-12206 GCA_027123565.1 Phycis chesteri
CTTTCGGACGGAGATCCCTGGACCACGGAGGCGTCCACCCGGGTGTCGGAGTTTGCGCGACGATGGAACGGCACCACGGCCGCCTGGCTGCGGAGGCTGGTCTTCCGGCGCTGCCAGAGCTGTCCCATGCTCATGACCTTTGGGTTCTCTGCCTGGTGGCACGGCCTGCACCCGGGGCAGGTGGTGGGCTTCTTGAGCTGGGCCGTAGCGGTGAAGGCAGACTACGGCCTGCACAGGTACGTGGGCGCGGGTCTGACCTCCACCTGGGAGAAGGCGGTGTATGCCGGCCTCAGCTGGGCTCACACTCAGATGGTCATCACGTGTGTCGTGGTTTTGGTTGAATCACAGAGTGTGTCTTCTTTGAGGGTTTTGTCGTCAACGTACTTGGTTGTGTTTCCACTTTTTAACGTGGCTCTGTGTTTTTGCTTTTTTCTTCAAGCTCGAATTGCTTGTAAGGCATTGTAATATATCATTATTAGTAGTAATGTGTTGATAGGTTTTGTAAGAAAAAATGTATTTTTTTTTTCAAGACATACAAAGAAACGAGAGACGTTTGTGTGCAAATTCAAGTTACATCCATTTTTTTCATAATTACACATGAATTGAGCTTTGGTTTTTAAATAAAAACACATACTCTATAAAAATGCCATATTTTAACAATTCATATATATTTGCTGTGTAAACTTGAGATTTGGAGTTTGGAATATAGGGTCACTAAAATGCAATATCAACAACAAATATATATTTTTGAGGGTTGAGCGGCCTACAGCCTGATTCGTCACTCTGTAATCAAGCTTTACATTTCATTCTGTAAAAACCAGTCTTTAGTAAAAACACAGTAGAATGATGAAGCATTTGAAGAAAGTCTGAAAAACAGATCATCAAACAGATCATCTTCATCAAGGCGTTTGCAGTTCTTCGTCTTGCAATAAAGTCTCTCTCCTCTCCTTCCATAAATTCCCAGCGATAATACCCAAGAACAGCAGCAGGCCCAGGTTTCTGTTGGAGACAAATGTCTTCCAACAGTCCTCCGGTTGGTTGATGTCCAGTGTGTAGATCTAGGGGGAAGTCACACTTAAGAACACAAACACAACAAAAGCGTATGCTAAACGAATTCTCTGTGTGGAGCCATCGCACTACAGCCGCCATGGCGGGGGGCCTACCTGATGCGCCAGGTGAAGGGCTACTGTGCACAGCGTCAGGTAGTAGGGCAGGGTCTGCTCTGCGTTGACCCCGGCTACGGTCAGCCCCACCATCATGGCCGCAGTGAAGCCAGTCAGCC
Organism: Phycis chesteri; assembly: GCA_027123565.1. Classification (NCBI taxonomy): domain Eukaryota; kingdom Metazoa; phylum Chordata; class Actinopteri; order Gadiformes; family Phycidae; genus Phycis; species Phycis chesteri. The sequence goes on from JAOPJK010155541.1 coordinate 3,329, forward strand.
AGGGCTTGGTCTGCTCCCTGAACATGAGGGCCGTCGACTTCACCCCGATCTTGACATCGTCGTCTTTGTCCTGCAGCAGAACAGGTCAGGACATTGTTAGACGAATCAGCATTCAACAATTCAACAAGGCCCATTTACTTGGAATGAGATTCAGTGAATGCATGATGTCCCTTTGGACATACTGTTTTTGTAAGTGACTACAACAACAAACAGTGCTTGAATTCCTCTATTATACTCTTTTGATAATCCTCAGCCGACATCTCATCCAAGATGCTCATTGTCACCTGATGAGCGTAGATTGTGTCATATATCAGGGTCCACATCACCCCAGAGAAGTACAGGGGAAGGCAGACTGACCAATCACAAGAGCCTGCGATGGCCGACCACCCCAGCAGTGCCCCCCAGTTAAAGGCCAGCCCTGAAAGGATCCGACAAAGGGAAAGCGAATATTAATACGGTTGAGGTCTTGGCATGTCTGCATGTTTGGATATTTGACCTGGTAGTAATTCAGTGTACCCAAGACAAGCTGCGGCCAGTAGGTTACTCTCTTCATCAGTGGGTAAGTGACCACAAGAGACAAGGAAGCCGCTCCGAGAGCTATGCTGCAAGGTAGAAAGAACATTGAAGGCCTCAATTGGTAATTGGTAAATGGACTGCATTTATATAGCATTTTTCAAGCCTGTGGCAACTCAAACTGCTTTACAATTAGTACATCATATTAACTCATTCATACACATATTTACACACCGACGGCGGTGTCAACCAAACCAGGTAGCGGCCAGCTCAATCCAAACTAAATATTACAGTGTTACATTATTACAGTGTTACATAAGCACTTACCTGTAATAGTTGAGACACAACAGAACCCCCAGGGCGAGGGACAGCTGTCCTCCCAGGAACACAAGAGCCTGCATCTGGGAGACGTCCCCTGCAGCAATGGGCCTGGTGGCAGTCCTGGACACCTGCATCAACACATCTGGTCAGCTCGCTTATTACGTGGGACACATGTCTCCTTTAAATGTTCTAAAGACCATTTCCATCATTCTGGTGTGAAAGCATAATGTTAGCACCTGTACCTCTTTTGATTCAAACCAAACCTCAGTCCTTATACCAACAGAACAATTCATGTAAATGCAAAGCCATACTTACTCTGATTATACGTTCAATATTTTGGGATCCAAAAGAAAACACAACAATGTTTGTAATACACCACCTTTCGGTCAAAGTCTTTGTCCCACATGTCATTGATGGTGCAGCCCGCCCCTCTCATCAGCACGGCCCCGGCACCAAACAGGGTCAGCATGCCCAGGTGGGGGAGGCACCCCGGGTCTGCCGCCAGGCCAATGCTCCAGGTGCATGGAAGATACAGCAGCCACGTTCCTGCGACCCAAAGACACCGTGAGGACCAGGTAAGACGGCGCTCTACCCATCCCAAAGGGTAATGCTCGAGAAGGTTGATGTTAAATTGGATGAAGTTTTCACATTTGTCAACATGCATTCAAAACGAATTGAACCACAATTTTGCTCGAGCAGATCAGGCCATTAGAAATTCCATTCACGTTAGAGGGATTGGTGTTTTTGGTTCTCTGGCGAGGCATCTTGGGGAGCCAGTTACACAGCCAGAGCTATTAAGGTAAATATTTGACGTGTGGACAAAATACACAATACTGCTCTCCAGGCGGCAAATAGCTCGATTCCAGGCTTCTCCTTGCCAAGTATGAGGCATCCCTGAGCAAGACACCTAACCTCACTGTTCCCATGCATGGTGGACACTGCTGTCGGTGTATGAATGCGTGGGTGAATGTGAGGCATTACGAGTGGCCGTAGGTTAGAAAGGTGCATATCAAGGTGCGGGCCGTTTCCACATACCTATGGGTTTATCCATCCTCATTAATCTGAGGTAAGGCTGCACCGCAGCAGGAGCAGTGTTGACAATGGCCGCTGCCGACATGCTGAACGGTCTTCCCCATCCTTTTCCTGTCGGCGGCCTGGAAGACTGAAGAAATGCAGTCCGGCCACCAGGGGGATAACCTCCTTTCTGCTGGTCCTTGTTGAAAGCGCGGTGGGAGAGTGCAGAGAGTTGGGAAAAGCAGGTCTGGTAGGGGATCCTCTTCAAGGCATTGAGCTGACTGCTTAGTTTAACAGTAAACATGGCGCCGTGCGTATGTCAACTGAATGCATTGACAAACGGTCACACCTGTGTGAGAAAAAATAAGCCACAAAGGGGATTACACACAACACAACAATTTTGCTTACAATGGATTTCTTTTGTCATTGCATATTCGTGTGAAGAAGAGCTATAGTGTGTATGTGCGACACACACGGGCATAGAAAGACAGCGCTTGCCATTTCATGGAGTTCATTCAAATGGTAATACTGAATACAACCTGATGCAATTATGTCACCATTCATTGCTTCGGTACAGACTCCCTCATGACAGACAGCCTGCTTGTTCACTGTTCAATGTCATGCACGGTTCACGTAAAACAAATCAGTGTACCTTACGGTGACGTGCATAGGTGGGTGGTTAGAACCATGACGACGACGGAAGACTCAAAAGTGAAATAATGATACTACGAGAGCCCTTTACAGAGCTATAAACAGACTCCACTTCAATGGGATTCTAGATCATAGCTCGAGTCCGTCGGGGAATGAGTCCGGGGGAAACAACAATACAACCGTGTGGACCACAGAGCGATTTCTTCTCGTTGTCTCTAAACACGAAAATATGCATATATAAATTATTCCATATCACCTAACCATGTTGGCATGTTTCATGCACGCCTATTTCAAATTAGTTTTAATTTATACGAGATCCTACATCTCCTGATAAACGAGCATTTGCTGACGAGAATGCCGGGTAACAATTGTGCCAATTTAAACACTAATTTATATGTATATGTGCTTATTATGTGCAATAACAGGTGACAGGTGTGGTTTCCTACATAATATTATTAATGTTATTGAACGTTGGCGTAATGAACGGAAATCGTAAACTGAAGGGATCTTGTTCCGGAGGTCACATGTTTCCTTGTTCGCGGGACAATGATGGCCAACTTTTCTCGCTTCAGCGGAGTGGAACATATCAAAACTACTTACTGATCGAATACATTACTGAACAATCTTCACAAAGATGCTGCTCGTAGCCCCCTTCTCTTCCTCTGTAAGTACAGTCAGTCCGTACACTGATGCAGTTGAATAGATGTATGACGGTGAAACACTATAGTAGGCTTTAATCTATTTACTTCTTTAGCCACCGAACTTGTGAGTGTGTCTTCATCGCTGGGTGTGTGAATGCAGAACCATGAGACGGGGTATGTACTTAAGCATGTGTTGTTGTTATACTGTTTTGACAATGGTGTTGTCTACTCTCGATGTCATCATTCAGAGTGATCTTTAATCCCCTAGGTTCACGATGTTCCTCCGGCAAGTCAGGCCACCTGACCAGCACTCAAGTCCTCCCAGACCAGAAGTACAAGTACAAGTGCAGTCACTGTGTCCTCATCTTTGCATCCAAGCTCATACTTTTGGAACACCTGGGCGAGGACCATGACATGGATGTCTGCGAGGTGATCAAACATGCCACCTCATCAGCGATGGAGGACGCAGGTCGAAACATTAATGCCACAAATGACAACGCGAGAGAGAAATGTGCATCAGCATTGCAACCTGAGGAAAATCAGCCAACCGCGATGTTGACTAAAGTAGACCTAAGTAAGCAGGTGGCTGTGGAAAAGAGCAATTCCCGTATGGCTGAGCCCACCTCAAAAAACAATCTTGTTATCAACCCGGCTGGCCATGTTGAAGTTAGCCAAAAAGTATCCAGAGGAGTCACACAATACTGTATAGCATCCTCTTCTCCAAACGTGAACTCTAGGCCATCTGACAAGGTTGGGGCAGCAAATACTTCAAAGAAAAGATATATATATAAAGATATATCGCCAGGCGACTGTCATTGTCTTCCCAGTGAATTGGACATGCAATTAGTTACTAACAGGACTGACAATAACTCGAAGAACATTGCAGTGCCAACCTTTGCATCAAGAAAATCACACTTCCCAGACAGCTCTAGGTTAATTCTGGAATTTAGCGATGGTGAGGAAGATCCAAAGTTACCCAAAGATGAGATGAACCACAAAGAACGCCATGGAAATGCAGACATTTCCCCCGGCAAACAAATGGAAGTTAATCCTTCAAAACAAAGTCCTATGTTGGAAGCCGTCCAAGCAGAAATGTACAAGTGTGACTTGTGCATATTTAATCACAAGTCTGCAGTTGCCATGTTTGTGCACTACCAAAAACAACATCCCAAAGTATGTGTGACTCTGAATAAAATCAAACAATCCAGAAGATCTCTCTCCGATACAAAACCTCGAGTGAACATGGATACACCAACTCAGCATGATACGCCAAAGGACACTCCTGAAAAAAATCCTCCCTCAGAGAAAACAACTGACAAGTCCAAATTGCTACCAGAAGAAAACACATCTGCTGCAAATCCAAAGGATTTCACTGACATTTCTTCTCGGAAGCAACACAAAATGTTTGAGGATGCTGGTTCCCCCAGCAACATCTGTAACGACAGTAACCCAACTCGGATATCGAGCCACCAAAAGACTAAAGGTGTTCGCAGTAGTCCTCGAAAGGTAACCCCCCCCAAAACAACAGAGCAAGGTGAAGCTGAGAGGTCCCCCATGGTCTCCCGTTCTCGAAGTGCCAAGAAAGCACTCATTAGTGCTCGTTTGACTCCAACCAAAAATGGCCGCGCCATCGGGAATAATGATGCAGAGAAGGACTCTTGCAGTGGAGAAGAAGCCTCCGCAAGTCCTGCCGACGGTGGGAAAGACAAAGCCCTTCAGAGGAATGAAAGGGCAGAAGACCCGGTCTCTGATGGCAAACATGTGGAAAAAAATTACTTTTGCCCCAAGTGCAACTATGGGAACAGTTCTATGAGAGCAGTATTGGCTCATTATAAAACCAAACACAGACAAGCCGATTTTAGAATTACAAGCCACATCATTTCCCTTTACACAGCATCAATTCTCCGACAAATGAAACAATCTACATCTCAAAATGATAACGTTGCTGTTTTGTCCTCTGGTCTGCCTCTTCCAATTCTGCTGGATGACAATATGTTATTTTGTCACATGTGCAACTACAGTAGCCCCAAATTACCTAAAGTTTTGGCCCACCAGACGAAGGCTCATTCTGAGACTGTGAAGTCAGAAAAGAAAATATTGGCTTATTCTGCTGAGGTTTACGCCCAACCTCGTGAAGAACAGTTGAAATTTAATCAATTTGCCTTGAAGGCCTTTACATCCCATGTGGAAAGAAAAGGTGTTTTACAAGCGACGGTTAAACCTTTTGTCTGCCCAAAGTGTGTGTACACTGCCCCTTATGTGTACCTATTAAGAAGGCATTTACTTAGAAAACACCTCATTCATCAAACTGGTGGGATGATTTTAAGGAGGGCTTTCGATAATGGATCTATAAGTGAAGGTTACTACTGCCGGTGGTGCAGTTTCTCCAGCCAGACAGCAGCACAACTCTATGAGCATGTGAAACTCCTGCACAAATCCAATTTAATTAGCTTCAACTACATCAATGATCACTTGCATGTTGCTCCCAAAGGTGGCGCCTCTCGAAAGCCCAGTGACGCCGCGTCTCCGGCCCCCTCTCAAGGCTCTGGGAGCAAGCGCCCCAGGAAACGTTCATGTCATTCTCTCAAGGCTAGCTCGATGAAAGGCATTGCAAACCGCAAGCTCGTGGTTCGTCTACCGTCTGTGAGGGAAAAGGGTGCAGTGTTTGATGGCCGCAGTAGCGGGGATGATGACCAGAACAGCCATGCACCGGAGGCAGATGGCCGTCAGGCCTCTGAAGAACCTGAAACATCGGCCGGTGGAAGTGCACCCTCTTGCAAAACGCCCAGGTGCCGTGTCTGTTCAGCGGTTTTCTCTTCAGGGCACGGACTCAAGATTCACTATGGAAGGAAACACTTATGCAGCGTTAAGATCATCGAAAAATGTCCAAGTCAGCCGTTTGATGTTGATACTGCAATTGCGAGTAACATGGTGGGTAAACTCATCTACAAGTGCCCGTCCTGTGTGTATGTGCACACGACCAGGCCTGGAATTCTCGCTCACAGCCACCAGAGGCATCCAAACATAAAGATCAGAGCTAAAGGACTTGAAAGTCTTGAAGCGTTTGTGTCTAAACGCTGCAAGAGTAACGCACACCAATCTGGTGAATGTCCTATCAGTGGATACATGTGTCAACGCTGCAAGGAAGTCCATAACTCCGTGGAGAAATTCAAAATGCACTTCAGCAGTTGCCATGGGAATTCCGGTCCAGGTGTCCTCAAAGATGTTGATACTGCAATTGCGAGTAACATGGTGGGTAAACTCATCTACAAGTGCCCGTCCTGTGTGTATGTGCATGCGACCAGGCCTGGAATTTTCGCTCACAGCCACAGGAAGCATCCAACCATAAAGATCAGAGCTAAAGGACTTGAAAGTCTTGAAGCGTTTGTGCCTAAACGCTGCAAGAGTAGCACACACCAATCTGGTGAATGTCATATCAGTGGATACATGTGTCAACTCTGCAAGGAAGTCCATAACTCCATGGAGAAATTCAAAATGCACTTCAGCATTTGCCATGGGAATTCCGGTCCAGGTGTCCTCAAACCACCTGTTAAATATGCGATGACTAAACAACTGCAGTCCAGATACCACGCTACTCGGGGCTTGGGACTGAAAAAGGCTTTTTTGATAAAGATCCAAGCTGGCCTGATGAAGTGCCCATTCTGCAAACACATGGCAAAGAGCAAAGATGCCTTGATCAAACATGTCAAGGATTGCAGCAAAAACAGACTTAAGCGGCATGTTTTCATGTGCTCCATTTGTTCATACACAACACTAACAGACAGATACCTTAAAAAGCATTATGAGTCGAGGCATGGAACAGCTGCAATGGGAGCTGAAAGGAGCTTTAACTGTAGGCTTTGCCCATATGTGTCTCAAACACGTTCCTATCTTACTAGCCATTACACAAGGATTCATAAAACGGATGCTGCTGAAGAACTGGAGGAAAACCAATCGATGCAGTGTAAAAAGTGCAGTGAGCCAACATTGTTCAGCTCGTACCGCCGTCTCGGTTCCCACTATACCAGTTTTCACAAAACAGATTTAAAAATGGACTTTAAAGTGCTTTTCCGCTCATCCAAGAAACGTGCCGTAGCTGGTTACACATGCCACCACTGCAGTCTTAAGTTCAAGACCACCAAGGAGCTGTGTTGCCATCTGGAAGATCACACGGCACAAAGGATGAAGACTGTGGAGGCCCTGTCAGTCACGCCACCCGTTCAAGTAAGCCTACAGCCATTTGTCGTTATTTTCAACATCAATGATTTGCTCAATGTTTTCGTTGATTTTGTATTCTACTCAAAGCTGGGCGATGCATTTGGCGTATTCAATTTCAATATTGTGATATTGTATATCAAGGTTATCGAGATATTCATTTGCACTCAAATGTTCTTTTTGAGGTATTAGTTTTTGTTCCATGCAGCATATAAGCAAACAACAATATCCACAGTAGTGGTTGTGTTCATGCAGCTCTTAATGTCCGCGGTGCATTGCTTTTACTTCCAGTGCACTGAGAGTGTCGGCCAGTCGCCGACGCCCCAGACCAGCCCGGAGATGCCCCAGACCAGCCCGGAGATGCCCCAGACCAGCCCGGAGATGCCCCAGACCAGCCCGGAGATGCCCCAGACCAGCCCGGCGATGCCCCAGACCAGCCCGGACTCCGAGCCCGAGAGTCAACCCCCGGCTGCCAAGGCCCAAGCCTTTGGACACTGTGGTCGCGGGTTCACTTCCCCGGAGGGTCTTGGTGTGCACGAGCGCAGCCACGAGGCTGTGGCAGCTGTTCAGCAGCCGGACCCTGGGCCCGCGGCCTGCTCCGAAGACGTGTGAGTGTTACGTTGGTTAAACTTATTTGCTTATCAAGTTTATTTGTATATAGCCCTTTATCAGCGTTATAGTCTCAGAGGGCATCACAGGCCACATCATGACTCCCCCTAAACCTAGTCTCCCCTAAGCCTAGTCTCCCAAAGGACGAGAAAGAAACTAGAATTTGTAGACTGTACTGCTACACGGTAGGCCTATATGAAGTAATCATGAGACATGTTGATGAAACACTAAGACAGATGGATGCAATTGGTCAGGATTTTTGTTTTAATGGTTTTTTTTCCATTGTGTTGTAATGTGTTGTGTTGTAAATTATTGTCGTTGGCTTTAAGTGTGAAGCATTTTGTGTGTATAGATGTCTTTTATTATTGACCAAATGATTGAAGTTGCTCTAATTCTGTCACCCCTCCAGCTTTGAGGGTTTCACCAGGTTTGAGCCGGGGAGTCTCAAACCTTTCCACTGCAGCAGCTGTTCTCATCGCTGCAGCTCAAAGTGTCTGCTGGAGAGCCACGTCACGGAAAAACACCTGGGTAAGTGAAACCTTCCTATTGGAGATCTAAGAGGACACCTACTGTATGGTCAGAGGACTGGATTCAACCTTGCCCCCATTACGTTAACAGGACAATGCAGACGACATACAACAGCAAGTCCAACAGTACATGGAGCCATAGCCCTGGAGAAGAGCAGACCTCATTCCCTCACTTCCCCACCTACGTTGTCAGATCCACCTGCTGCAGGCGAGTTGCCAAATACGAACGCTGGTCCACCTGAGAGCGTTCAGGAAGAGGAGGGCACCCCTGAAGCAGCTGGCGAGCCCCCTGCCACCCCACCAGACCTCCAGAAGGACGACCCAGTCCCCCCTCAGCCTGCAGCTGACACAAGCGAACACAAGTTACCAGGTCTGTCTTTAATGTAC
>JAOPJK010157483.1:0-12093 GCA_027123565.1 Phycis chesteri
GCTGAAGGAGGCTGGTGGAGGCCAGCACTCTGCCAGGCTGAGGGAGGCTGGTTGAGGCCAGCACTCTGCCAGGCTGAGGGAGGCTGGTGGAGGCCAGCACTCTGCCAGGCTGAGGCTGAGGGAGGCTGGTGCAGACTAGTGAACTGTTGTGAGAGGGACTGGGGACACTGTCTGGCCTGCTCCATCTTCCTCCTCAACCGCCATTGGAAAAGGATGTCTTCTTCTGGCCGCTGCCGGCTGGCTGAGGCAGGAGGCCCAGTGCTGCTCTGAGGGGGGCCGACGGCAGGGGGAGTGGAGCTCGGGTTATCTGTGATGCACAAACACAACTGTATTGAGCAAGACCGTATAACATAGTACAGTACAGTACAACATATAATACAGTATAACGTAATACAGTATAACATGTAGTACAACACAGTGCAGAACACAATCATTTAAGGTTGTGCTTACACACGGTTGATTCCATTAGACCGGAAAAGAAGGGTCTTCGGACCGGCTCATTTCCAGTGCCGGGGGAGGACAAGTCAGAGCCACTCAGGCCCTCAGAGCTGATGAGGAGGGAGCTGGCAGAGCTCCCACTGAGAGGACAACTAGAAGGTTACACACCACACACTACGGCTGCGAGATCAGACAAAAATGATGATTGTGATTATTGTGCATTATTTGATTGCGATTATTCCAAGCGATATAATAAAACAATTGCTGAGTTGTTACGGTTTGTAATTTGATTTTAATGTAACACCATACAAAAACATTTACTGATGTTTTTATAGTTTTTTGCAGATTGCAGAGGCTAAATTCGCCATTTTGAAGAATGTGCTATTCAATGTGCAGCCATGCCACACTCAGCTTCCCACCTCTTCTGCAGCAGTCTGCCCGCCCTCTCCTGCACGCCCTCAGCATCCCAGAGGTCCCCCAGGGAGGAATCAGAGTCCTGAGCAAGGATAGACCATAAAATAACATTACTGCCACTAACCTGCCCACATGCACTCCATTTTGTATTTGTTTTTGGCTCCGTCAAAAATATGGTAGATAGAAAACTAAATATGGTAGATAGAAAATTAAATATGGTAGATAGAAAACAAAGAATCAAGTATTCAACTACGCTGTTGTTGGAGATAGATAGCACATAAACACCAATATAAATCCAAATGCATAAAGAGTGTACTGCAATGCTTTTACAGGTCCATCTTTCCTGCATTTTACATTTGTAGGCTGACTGAACAAAGTATATCCCACAGCATAAACTAAATGCGGAATACCAATAATTAAATCAAACAAAAGTTTAAAGCTGGACATGTGGCAATTTGTCCCCACTAGAAAGGTTCGACTCTCCTTGCCTGCAGACAGTTCACTGGCAGGCCAAAGGGATGGAAACACACAACAAACATACATACAAACATAGCCCTTTACACTTCTCTTGTCCTCTAGAGAGATGAGGCTTTGATTTGTGGTCAAGTTCATGATTGATTCCGGGGCTTACCGTCTCAGGATGGTGACTCAAGATCAAATGGAATCAAATATATTTAGTAACACGTTCACGTAGCTTAATATAGCAACTGGCCGACCTACCAATGCACTGACATCAAGTAGTTCTCTGTATGGTCTTTGGGCGCCGTGTTCCCCATGTCGCTCCAGGGGGTCTGGGGTGCCATGTTCCTGGTCTTCTTTCAGGGGTGCCATGTCATCTGTGAGAAACATGTCAGGAATAGCACTGGTAAAGCCGTGTTGTCATCGGCTGAGGAGGATCAGCGCTGACATTATCAGGACCACAGTGTTGACAGCCCACCCAGGTGTCCTGGGGGTGGTGGTGGGACACCAGAAGGGGGAGACGAGGGAGTCATCCACCACAAGGGCCGCGCCTCCTCTCTCCCAGGAGACACCGGGCGGCGCTCCGCGCGGCTGCTGGGCTCACCGTAGCGGAAGCGTTGGACGTACCTTAGAACGCAAAGAGGTGTCGTTACAGGAGTCTCTCAGCTTTAAACTGGGAGACACAGAGCTAGCTATATTCAACATCTAACACATGAACACATGAACATCTAACACATGAACTTATAACATGTAATGTGATTAAGGATATATATATATATAAACTTTATTACAGGCTCTTCTAGACCCAATAGCAAGACATACAACATAAAGGAGAAAAACAACAACAACAGTTACATAAACACATACAAACATACTCTTATTCACGAGAAATGGAGAAATGGATTGGACAGGACTGCCACATTTATAGGCTTTATGAGCTGCCCATCACCATTGAAATGAAATGTTTCCAGCCAACAACTGAACCTGTGCTTCATCACCAAAACCAGTAGTACTTTGCCAGAACTGAATCCTGTTGGTGTCTCTGGGGTGGAGAAGACGTGCTGAATTCCCTAGCAGACACAGGGGGTCCAGGTGTATCCATGTTGGAACAGAGTGTCGTGTCCGTGGAGGGAGATTCAATGTCAGTCGAGGGCCAGACCTCCTGAAATTTCGGGTGTTTGTCTGCAGGAGTCTGCAGGCAGGAGAGACCAGGTTTTCTGTTCAGGCCGTTTCGTTGCCTTTGCTCCACAGTGCTCAGAGGGTTGGCTGGCTGGCTTGGCCGTCCAGGACCTGAAGTCTGTGGACGAAGAAGAAAAAAAAAGGTTGCCACAAGACCGGATCGTGTGGAATGGGCCTATACCATATAAAAGTGATTCACATACTTTTTTGGAACTCTTTTTCTGTGTGAGGTTCTGACTGCGGGATGGGTGGTACCAGGTCTTTTGGATCGGAAGAGGTGGGAAAGGATCCTCTCTTGAAAACACAGCCACACTGTGAACACACACCACACTAAAGACCCCATCATTCGCACCACCATTATATCAGCTGAGATGAAGACACAGTTCCTACCTGGACTTCATATCGACACAGATGACGCAGAAGAGCTGTAGATGGAGCTGTACATGGAGCTAGATGGAGCAGTAGGTGGCCATGGTGTAAACAGAGTACAGAACCACTTTAAGCCCACCTTGCCCACCAGTCTTCCGCGTCTGTTCGGCTGCTTTACCAAACAAAGTAACCATGGATCTGACCCAGATAACGCGGAAGGCTACTTTAAAAGGTCGCTCGCCTTCGTTTGGAAATGTCAGTATCCAACCAGTCCGAGTTGTGGCTTACACGACATAACATGGACAGTTTGCTTAATTTGATATATAAACTATGTAGTGACTTTGGTCGCTATGTTGTTTTGAACGAACGCCATTAAGCCTACCGTAAGTGGGACCAATAGGCATTGGGTTTGCTATGAAGGACATGTCGGTCAGCAAATGACGCGCAGGGACCACGGATGTAGGGCGGGACCACGCAACACTTGCACCTATCGGCGTAGCGGATGCTGACAGCGCGCGGAAGAGGAAAGTCTCCAAATGTTCAAGAGGTAAACAAGCTAAGAAGCTAATAGCTAGCTCGACATTAGTAACGATATTGATGAAGAGTGTGGGAACCTATTGGATTTACTGTTACCGTCGTGGTTATCTCATATAAGACGTGTATTTCTAGGCCATCGATATGCACCACCTGAAGATCAAGACGGAGAGACCTGGTGAGTTATAATAACTTGGTCATAACCCTTGGATCACTAATCACTCTCCTGTATCATCCCACTAGACCTGAGTTGTAACCCTTAGATCACTAATCACTCTTCTGTATCATCCCACTAGACCTGAGTTGTAACCATTAGATCACGTACCACTGTTCTGTATCATCGAATCCTAAGATCACTAATCACTATTATTATTATCACCCTAGATTTCCGATAGTTTTACTCCAAATTACGTTCTGCAGTATCAGTCCGTCTTAGGTGGGACGCTGATAATATCGTATTAAATGACTCATGACTATGTTTGTACAGTTTAGTTGTTTATCAGAGATACTATGATATTTGTTGTACGTTATGTGCCAATTATTTCTTGTGGATGTAGTCATGCTAACAGAAGGTGCTTGACACCCTCAGATCAAGAGGGGGGTTCTGCCCGCAGCCGTCTGGATGCTGTTCTGCAGGTTCTGGTTGAAAAGAATGACACAGAAAGGTTAGTACAATTGTTTTCAAATGTTCACATGAATAAACATGGTGGTGTGGAAGAGTTCCCTGGAAGCCAACCTGACCTTCCTCTGTTTAGTGAGCAGAATGAAGATGATGCTGGGAAGATGACGACCGACTCTCTAAACAAGTATGATTTAGAAACAGATGTGTATACAACTTGTATTCAATCTCTTGCATACTTCACATTCATTAACCAACCTTGGTTTTGTTTGCTGCCTTCTCAGGGACTTGTCTCCTTTGTCTGCTGGAAAACGGTAAGTGTTTGAATGACTGCAGATTCCTGCTGCAGATCTATGTTGACAACATCATACTTTTCTCTGTTATGGTAACCTAAAGACAACTTGGATCGTTGTCTGTAGGGCTTGTACAGCTCAGTGTCACCATGACCGCCGCCATTTTGGGAGCATGGGAGTGTTGAATGAGTTACTATGTTGGTAGTTGGTAGCTATTTTGGTCATAGTTTAGGTTAGGTTATGGTATTATACGTTAGTATACATTGATCAGGATTATAGGCAACAAAAATCCTGATGTACAAGCCCTATTAACCCGATCCCTGTGTGCGGCTCTCTGGGATTGCAGCTCATCAAGGTTCCCTCTGCAGCGACGGAAGAAGAGGAAGGAGATGGAGGACGGCCTGCCGGAGAGCACTCAGCACAAGCAGAGTGAGCGTCAGCAGCCACACCTCAGGCTCAGTGCACCAGGAGGGGGGAACGTATCACAGGGTCTCCACATTCTGGGATGTTGATATTCATATTTGAGGAGAGGTGGATATGGCCAAATATGCAGAACGTGTGAAATATCGCCTTAAGTGAGACAAATCATTGAGCATAAGGTCCACAGTTTGTAAATTAGGACTATCTGACTTATAATCATTAATTTGTGACTGAGACAAAACACACTAGTGACAGTCCCGCAGATTGCCACACAGAGTAATCTTTCCTGCCTGTTTTATTGCTTCACTGCATGTTGCATGTCACACATTTGAATGCATAAATCTTGTATTTTTCTCTGTAAACAGAAATAATAATAATCAGACTAATTGGTTAATTGACGACATCGTCCTTTTTTCCTGCCCCACTTTATCACAGTTCCTCTGTTGATCGTCTGCTTTTTCTGTTCCGCTCAGACACTTACATCATTAAGATGTTTGACCGCAGTGTGGATCTGGCCCAGTTCAGCACCAGCAGCCCGCTCTACCCCATCTGCCGGGCCTGGATGAGGAACAACCCGTCAGCCCCAGAGCAGCTGGCTTCCCCGGGCCCCCAGGAGAGCCTTCAGGGAGAGGAGGTGTGGACTCTTGAGGGCATGGAGAGAACCTCTTGATTGTTTGGTTATTGAGAGGAGAGAAATAAGCAGTGGATGTTCATGAGGTGGAGTTTGCAGGAGGAGTATGGTGGTGCGCTAAGATAACAATAAAATACCATTTCCATGTTGTAAGGAAAGCCTGAAAGAATGAAGCAAGGCGTGTAATGACGTGACCCCGTGTGTCTCTCCCCCCCGCCGTGCTGCCAGGTCACAGACGTGCTCAACGGGAAGGCTCAGAGCGTGTACAGGCTCCCCCCGCCCACCGCCTGCCCCGTCAGCCTGACCGGGGACCCCCTGAACCCCAGGGTCCCGGCCACAGAGAAGCCCACCATATCCAAGGTAAAGTCTGTTGAAACGCTCTCCCATGCTGTCCATGTTCTAAACGAGATGAAGGTGGTGTCGGGGTCCGACCATGTGTTCTCCGCCCGCAGCTCACCGTGGACCAGTTCCCTGTGTCTGGATCTCTCCTCGTGGGCCACATGGAACGTTGGAAAAAGATACGACAGAAGTATGTCTGATGTTTACAGTTGCATGCGTCACCGTTTTGGTTCGGCCAAATAATGTCGTTGTTGTGCTGGAGAAGGGTCCGTGATGAGGAATCTCTTGCAGGTGGAAGGAGTCTTCCAACAGAAACCAGCTGAGATACAGCGAGAGCATCAAGATCCTAAAGGAAATGTACGATCACTGACTGTGATTGTACATTTCTACCGCTAGGGGGTGACAACGCAGAGGGAGTAATGGAATATTGGTGCACTATGGCTCACTGTTGGAAGGTGGCTACACGCTACAAGAACACTGACTGGTGTAATTAGAAAGCGCTCATATTTGATTTGCACCTTGTGAGAAATAGGTCTTCCCATTGGGCTGGGATAGTGGATAGTCTGCAAGTGTGACCAAGTTGAAATGTCTGTGTATTTGTCCAGAACATTGACATTCACCCCTGATACGTCCCGATAACAACTCCCATGAGTAGATTATCATTGGCTTGACATACAAATACCATGTAATCTGTAGAGATGCGGACTAAAGCCCTTCTCACGAGAGACCTTATTCAACCTCTGTACTAATAAATTACCATAAACCTAATAAAATTGCATGGGGTGTTCAATGCTTTTTGTATTTTTACATGAATAAAAGATTAATGATAGCAAATGTTCTGTTCATTGCCACACCTTTTAAGTTGAGGACCTTCGAACCTTCATACAAGCAGGATGGATTCTTGTTGGCTCATTAGCCAAGTGCTGCTTCAAACCCTGTTCTAGTAGGCTCGGCTTTTGTAGGTTCTTGGAGCCTTAAGATGACAAGTGCTCAACTGAAAGGGCACAGTTGAGTACAAAATGTAGATGGGATCTTAGCATAAATCCTGTCCCGAGTGAATCCCAAAAGCCGACTGTTTCGATTCATCAGAATGACAACAGCTCCCCCGAGGTGATGATTAATCAACTTAGATTACGATGTGCTGCACTTTCTCGTGTGTGCAGTTTCGTCGTTTCCTCATAGCTTTGCAGCTTCCTCATGTCAAGGCCTGCGGTTCCCCGTTGGCCAGTAGATAGTAGCACAGTACTGTTGACTACATACTTCTAGTCCATTTCTACATTTAGCTTTTTGAGTTGTTGTGACCTACATCACCTAGGGTTTGTCATCTTTACATTTCATTATTCATTGCCAGCTTTACATTTCAAGTGCCATAACACGTAAAAAGATGTGCCATATTTGTTCCCGTTAACACCCCATGACGCACACGGCCTGCGGGGAACAGGGAACAGGAAGAGCTGCTGCTGCTGCTGGCAGTGGCTTTATTTTGAAACTCAAATCAACTGAAAACATCAATATGAAACATTACTATGGAAATATATCACGGAAATGCACATAGCGACACCGCTTTTGAAATAGCCCAAAACAAGCCATCATACAATATTTACTGAACAATATTTATAATATGTTTATTCTCAATTATCTATATTGCTTTTTGTATCATTGTAAATCTGTCTATTTTGAGAATTAAATCCCACGTAGCGCCCGCAGAACCCTGGTGTACCTGAGAAACACTGCCCTGAATGACATCTCATTGAGCATCGACTGCTGTCTTTACAATGGCAGTCAACCGTCCAACCACATGTAGCATAGATCTAACAGGTATCACCTCATTGAACATAAATGATTCAGCGGGTGTCACAAATAATAAGCAGAAATGCTTCAAGCCCAACAGGTTATGTTATACATGGCAATATGCTGACAGGAAGGCCACAGCTGACACTTATGTTCAAGGTCACGTTCCATCTGCAGGTTGTTGTTGTCACTCTTTGTCTTCAAACGTCGGAACTTCCGTGAAAGTTCCAGTTAAGGAAGCAGACGTGTCCTTCCTCGTTTCAGCTTGCCCAGATTCAGATCTCCTGAAGATGCGTGAGAGATGAGACATTGAAGGATTTGAAGTGACAGACAGGTGGTCCTCTGCCAAGGCGGCCTCCAGGACATGGAAAAGAGATTGTCTCAGCTTCTTTATGAATTCATCACACATGAAGACGTAGAGCAGGGGGTTCAGGCAGCTGTTCATGGCGGTCAGGATTGATGATATCGGTCCCAAAAATCTTCTAATATTGGCGGTGGTCTGCAGCGTGCGGTCTCCATAGATTTCGATGTACTTCAGCACATGGTGCGGGATCCAGCAGAACACAAATGCGAGGACAATGGCAACAATGATGCGGAGAGATCTCTTACTCTTTGCTCTGTTGAAACGCCTCGTTCTCAGACCTATGGCGATGTAAGAGCCTGTGATGACCAGCAGGGGGACGACGAAGCCCACCGCAAAGCGAAAGTGAGTGAGTTCCCGGATGTGGGCCGCCTGGGGGGACAGGACACACACGGTGATGTGTGGAAACACTTGAACCGTTCGAAGATTTCCGTAGGGAATGCTGAAGGCCAGGGCAACCAGCCAGATGCCACTGCACATGAGCTGAGCTTTACGGACCGTTCTGTGGTTCTGGGACCACACCACCACCCAGGTGCACAGGCAGCGGTCCAGACTGATGGCCATCAGGAGGAAGATGCTGGCAAACATGTTGCTGAGGGCTATTATGGTCGCGAGTTTGCACATGACCTCTCCAAAAGGCCAGTGGTAGCCCTGGCTGAGGCTGATGATGATGAAGATCAGGAAGCTAGTGAAGAGGAAGTCAGCCACGGCCAGGTTGAGAAACCAAACCGAGTTGACGGATCTTTTCATCCTGAAACCAGTCACGTAGATCACCAGGCCGTTCCCCACGGTTCCCACCAGAACCACGGCAGAGTAGACGACCAGCATGATGGTTTTCATGTATTCATGAGCATTGGCTTTACCTCCTGGCCTTGCAGTCGTAGTGAAGCTATCATTTGAATCTGCCGGGGAAAGATGTGGATAGAATCGTGGCTTGGATTAAGAGTCATTCAAGCTTCTAACTGCAAATCATCAGCAACGCCTTGATGAGCAATTATCATAGATCAGCTTCCTTCTTCATTTTCTGTTGATTTTCTGGCTCAACAAACACAAAGTTTGTCTATCAATGCATTAGTCTATCAAAGTCTATCAATTAAATTAAAAAACAGTTTACAGTTTACCTACCAGGTAAACATTCAAAAATTAACAAAATTATGACTTCTTCAGCCAATCAGTAATGTAGATGGTTTACCTGCGTGCATGTTGCTGTTGATCAATGTGCCTCACCACTGTTACTCACTACTGTGCCTCACCACTCTGCCTCACTACAATGCCTTGTCTATCTAATGATCAGACTCTTGCTCAACAGCACATGAAACTCCTCCAGCCTCGCTGTTGCTTTACACACACAGGGGGCGGACCATTCTGTGTTCCACCAGGACATACAGGGGGTGGACCATTCTGTGTTCCACCAGGACACACAGGGGGTGGACCGTTCTGTGTTCCACCAGGACACACAGGGGGTGGACCATTCTGTGTTCCACCAGGACACACAGGGGGTGGACCATTCTGTGTTCCACCAGGACACACAGGGGGTGGATCATTCTGTGTTCCACCAGGACACACAGGGGGTGGACCATTCTGTGTTCCACCAGGACACACGGGGGTGGACCATTCTGCTTCAAAAGAAAGCTATGAGAAAGCTAAGAGTATCCCTTGTTTTAAAGGGATTCGATATTGGTGAAAAGAAAACACTTGAGGTTGTTTTTTTCCAGTTTTACTAAAATGCAGTTTCAGCAAAGATCACAACACATTCAACTGTCAAATGAAACACAACATGTCGACGCTGAATGGAGCGCGTCTGTCCCACCTCTGGCCTTAAAGTGGCGCCGTGTGGCACCTCCTCGGACACGCCTCCTCAGATGTGCACCTCCTCAGATGTGCGCTTCCGCGTGACCGCGGTCTTCAGTTGGACGCCACGGTCTGGTCCACCCAGCGGCGCAGGTGAGACACGCGTGCGTACACGGCCGGGGTGCGCACGTTGCAGTTGCTGGTGCCCCAGGACACGATGCCCACCTGGCTCCACACGCCCCCGCTCTCGCACACCAGGGGGCCGCCCGAGTCACCCTGGAGAAGGAGACACCCCGTTTAACGTTTAAGAGCACCTCCATCGCCTCCGCTCCTTCTCCTCAGGGTGCCGCGCGGGCTCGGATGCGTGGCGGCGTATCCATGACTACCTGGCAGGAGGACACTCCCGACGCTCCCGCGCAGATCATGGCGTCGGAGATTCTGTTCTGACCCCAGTACTGCCGGCACTGAGTGCTGCTGAGCAGGGGCAGGGCGGTCTGCTGCAGGTAGCGAGGGCTGGCTGAGGACGACACGAGACGGACAGGTGATGGTCATGAGGACGGAACGCTCTGTGACGGAGATGTGATGTCGCAGCGGTGCGTGGGGCGCGTACGCCGGGACCCCGTGTCGACAGGGATGCAAGCGCGCGCCACACAAGAACGACGCGCTTCTTCGTTAGGTTCTAACGCAGGCCGCGGTCGGACATGGCCGCGCTCAAACAGAGACCAGGCAGCTTAAAGACGGCGACAATATATTATGCTCCGCCCCCTTCCTGTCTGACCACAACCCCTTCACTCCAGTGCAACATCGGACACACAAACACAAGAACAGCCTGTAGAACCCTGACCGCAGAACAATTACAGTAGTGCCACCTAGGTCTGAGATTTAAATGTCTTTTTTGTGAGTCCTTTGGATGAGTCCTGCCTGTGAGCCTGTGAGACGCGAGTCTCACAGGGATCTCACGCGAGTCTGAGAGTCCGGAGAGTCTCACGCGAGTCTGAGAGTCCGGAGAGTCTCACGCGGGTCTGACTCACAGGTCTGGCCGGTGCGGCCCCAGCCGGTGGTCACGCAGCGCGTCCCCTCGGGGGGGTTGCTGCTGGGGGAGGCCAGACACACGGGGGACACGCGGGACGACATCCTGGCGGGGGAGGACAGCCTCAGCAGGGTGATGTCGTTGTTGAAGTTCTGGCTGTTGTAGTAGGGGTGAGTGATGGCCTGCGGGCGGGGAGCCACGGGATCCAGACGGCGTTGGGACATAATGGAGGCTTTGAGTATCAAAAGGAAGCATTTGTTGGAGACAGACATGCCAGACACGTGCAGAAGCTTTGGTTACCCTGGCGATGGACACCACCTGGATCTGCTCACTGTTGGACTGGCGGTCATGTTCTCCCAGAATGACGCGGTGGCGCCCAGGGCTACAGACAACACATACAAGAACCTTCAGGCCATGTTCAGCAGGAGAGCTGGGAGAGAGAGAGACAGCTGGAAGAGAGAGAGCGCTGGTAGAGAGACAGCTGGAAGAGAGAGCGCTGGTAGAGAGAGCTGGTAGAGAGAGAGAGCTGGAAGAGAGAGAGCTGGTAGAGAGAGAGAGAGAGCTGTTAGAGAGAGAGAGAGCTGGTAGAGAGAGAGAGAGCTATTAGAGAGAGAGAGCTGGTAGAGAGAGAGAGAGCTGGTAGAGAGAGAGAGCTGGTAGAGAGAGAGAGAGCTGGTAGAGAGAGAGCTGGTGGAGAGAGAGAGCTGGTAGAGAGAGAGAGAGAGCTGTTAGAGAGAGAGAGATGGTAGAGAGAGAGAGCTGGTAGAGAGAGAGCTGGTGGAGAGAGAGAGATGGTAGAGAGAGAGCTGGAAGAGAGAGAGAGAGAGCTGGTGGAGAGAGAGAGCTGGTAGAGAGAGAGCTGGTGGAGAGAGAGAGCTGGTAGAGAGAGAGCTGGTAGAGAGAGAGCTGGAAGAGAGAGAACTGTTAGAGAGAGAGCTGTTAGAGAGAGAGCTGGTGGAGAGAGAGCTGGAGGAGAGAGAACTGTTAGAGAGAGAGCTGGAATAGAGAGAACTGTTAGAGAGAGAGCTGGAAGAGAGAGAACTGTTAGAGAGAGAGCTGTTAGAGAGAGAACTGTTAGAGAGAGAGCTGGAGGAGAGAGAACTGTTAGAGAGAGAGCTGGTGGAGAGAGAGCTGGAAGAGAGAGAACTGTTAGAGAGAGAGCTGGAAGAGAGAGAACTGTTAGAGAGAGAGCTGGAAGAGAGAGAACTGTTAGAGAGAGAGCTGTTAGAGAGAGAGCTGGTGGAGAGAGAGCTGGAAGAGAGAGAGCTGGAAGAGAGAGAACTGTTAGAGAGAGAGCTGGTGGAGAGAGAGCTGGAAGAGAGAGAACTGTTAGAGAGAGAGCTGGTGGAGAGAGAGAGCTGGTAGAGAGAGCAGCTCTACTCACGTGACCCTGCAGTGGGCGGCAGTGACGGCCCAGTACTGGTT
>JAOPJK010157614.1:0-12068 GCA_027123565.1 Phycis chesteri
CAATGAAATGTTTCACCTTCTTATGACAAATGTACTCTTTGTAAGTTGCTTTGGATAAAAACGTCTGCTAAATGCCCTAAATGTAAATGTAAATTTTGGATATTATGCATTATGGAATGGGAAACTAAAAGGATTGTTCTTCAGACAAATGTACTATTTACTTAACTTTATCGGATGATGGTTATGTCGGTCGCTGTGAGTCAACCCGACATGCGTCCTGTGTGTGTTTTTTGCGTCAGGTGGAGACGCAGGGAAGCCAGGTGGAGCTCCTGAGGCAGAGGAACACGCTTCTGCTGGACGAGAACAAGCAGCTTCAACACAAAGTGGAACATCTAGAAAGGTGGCTTTGTTTTTCTTTTCTCAGTTGTCACAGAGAAGCCTCTCTCCTCTTTGCCTCTCTTTGCCTGTCTCATATATATAGCTGGCCAAGATGACTGTCCTTGTTAATCAATGCTAAGCCTTGCCCTTAATTAAATGGGCATTCATTGGTACTTATATTGCACAAACTAATAGAGTGCAGATCGGCCAGCCATGAGACCAGACAGTATCTCAAGTCCTTTATTGTCAAATGTGCAGCATCACTTATAGTCATACTGTATAACGAAATGTATTGGACGAGGCCCGTTCCAACATGGAAGGAAAATCAAAGAAAACAGTTCAATTAAATTAAATACAATAAGTACAGAATAACAGTAAGAGCAGCAACGGAGAATGTAAGACGAGGAATGAAAATAAGCAGCAATGGAGAATGTAAGACGAGGAATGAAAAACAAGCAGCAACGGAGAATGATTTGTAGCAGCATTGTAGAACTATAAAGTGTAGAAGTATGAATTGCGTCCGGCGTTCCCCCTGAAGGAAGCTGGAGGAGACGAGCGGTCAGAACGGTGACCTGCTGGCGGTGATCGCCCAGCGGGAGGAGACCCTCCAGGGCAACCAGGCCCGCCTGGAGGACAAGAGCAGGGAGTGCAGCCTGCTCAACCGCCGGCTGGAGGAGGCCCTGGACGACGCCCGGCAACAGGTGCTGAAGCTGCGTTGAACCTCCGCGCTCACAGGCTCCGGCAGCAGCAGCAGCAGCAGCAGCAGCCTAGCAGGGCCGTTCATCTCCGCCCTCAGCGTAAATCGCGTTAGAGAATGTGCCGCGCCATCTGTCAGATATAATTGCTCACATTCCGGGAAGAAACCTGCCCCGGTTAATTACAGATTATTAGCTTTTGTGCTCAGTGCATTTCCTTGGAGAAACGCCCGTTTTACATTTCAATGTACGTGTGTCATTGTAAATGGTTCTAGCGGTTTATAACGTTCTAGATTAGTGCAGTAGAAAGGCCTCATTGTTCATGCGAACATCATGTTTTCCAACCACACGCATATCCTCACCGAAAAGCTATCTACAGTAGGATTCACTAGCATGTCAGCAGCTAGTCACAGGGTCTGGCCTTGAGAACGCTCCACGCCTTAGTCAGGCATGTGATGTGATGCAAAACAAATTACGCAAAAAAAAAACAACAACATTGACGCCTTGGGCTCCCCTTAAGGTTTCCGAGACCAGAGAACGCGCTGCCAGCAAGGAGCGTTCCACCAAGTCCAAGATGCTGGAACTGGAGACCCACCTCAGCCGGACCACGGCAGAGATCAACCAGTTGCGCCGCAGCAAGCTGGAGGTACACGTGATGGGATACCGATGAATCTGTCCCCTAAACCCATTTCACCAAAAAAATGACTCATTCAATCCGTCCCCATGTTGATCGGAGAGGGAGAGGGAGAGGGAGAGAGAGAGAGAGAGAGAGAGAGAGTGGAGGAGGGAGATGAAGAATGGAGGAGCGAGAGAGAGAGAGAGAGTGGAGAAGGGAGAGAAAGAATGGAGGAGCGAGAGAGAGAGAGAGTGGAGGAGAGAGAGAAAGAATGGAGGAGCGAGAGAGAAAGAATGGAGGAGCGAGAGAGAGAGACAGAGAGAGAGAGAGAGAGAGAGAGAGAGAGCGAGCGATAGAGTGAGGTAACACGATGGAAGGGGGCAGGGAAAGCAAAACGTGCTACTACGACACAAGGGTCAGCCTGTTCCCCGTGTCACGCCCCCTGCGCCGCCCAACGCCTCACCGGCTCTCTCCCTGTGCCCTCGACGCCCTCTTCGCTCCAGGGACCAGGATCACCTCGGAGCCCCACCCGGCCGTCCTGTACGAGGGCTCGCGCCTCGTCCTGAGCTGCAACGTCACGGCAGGATCCCGGCTCTCCTACACCTGGTTCTTCAACAGGAACAAGGTCACGTCCGCCACGTCGCCCCCGCTGCGGCCCGCGGGCAGCAAGCTGGCGGTGGAGCGGGTGACGCCGCGGCACGCCGGGGCCTACTCCTGCATGGCCGAGGCCACGGTGCAGGAGAACAGGAGCTCCAGCAGCAGGGAGGTCCAGGTGACGGTCAAAGGTGAAGCATTTCTTCAGCCGGATGTTTCCGCCCGGCGGACCCGCGCCACAACCGCCGAGGATAGGGCTAGTCTCGCGGTCGGTGCGGGGGCGTCGGACTCCCAGGTGAAAGTTTCCGGGTTCGAAACCCCTTGGTCTTGCCCCGTGACGTTGCCCGTCACGAGGCAAGACCGGAGGGACAAAACGACGCTGCTCACTAAAACGGTGTTGATTGAAGCATCAGCGATGTGTCTTCAGAGTTAATAGAAAACATGTTAATTAAATGTGAGACAAGAATTCCTGGTTCCCATTTTTATTATACACAGACTGGTTTTAAAGGTCCCCTCCACCTAAATCTCATCTCTCTGTTTGTTTTCGTCCGTACCTTTCCAGTGTACCTCTCCCAGCCAAGGATCGCGTTCCGCATCTCCAAAGAGGCCGAGGGGTATGGCGGCAGCGTGACCTGCTGGACGTCACGAGGGAGTCCGCCGGCTGCCTTCTGCCTCTTGATGGACGGAAAGGAGGTGGCCTCCGTCAACGCCACTGAGTCCATGTTGGTGACATTCCCCGTTGCCAATGTACCCGCGTGGGACAAGGGCACGGCACAGTGTCGGGTGAAGACTGAGGTGCAGGAGTTGCAGAGCGAGACACTGACTCTGGCAGTAGGTAGGAGTGGCCTATCTGTGCATCTTTTGCGTCATGCGGTGAATGTACGTTCGTCAATCTTGTTCACCCATTTTTTGTATTCTTTTCCCTATCTTGCTCTTTTTCCACCTTCCTCTGCTTCTTCTTCGTCGTCAAGTCCCTGTCGGCGGACATGTCAAAGTGGAAGTAGAATATCTTTACGGGGCGGATTCTAAAATGGCTGCCGCACAGCTGCACTGCCTGGCGAGCAGGGGCAGCTTCCCTTCCTTCTCATGGCTGCTGAACGACTCCGTCCTCCCCGTCGAGGTCCCACCGCGGCCCCATTCACAATCCGGGCTGCCCCGCTACAGCCTCGTGGATGGAGGACGCGTCCTCGTCCTCACCCAGATGGACCCGGGGGAGTCCGGGTCCTACCGGTGTCGGGTGAGGGACATCTTCGATGATTCGTCCCCCTGGTTTGAGAGTCCGGCTGTGCGGGTGCGATTGATAGGTGAGGCGATGAAGTCTGTGGCTGTGGGGGGGGGGGGGTGATGATGTCCATGTGTGTTGAGAGAGGAAGGGGAAGGAGCTGAGTGGCGCCGACGTAGCTCCAGAGTCTTGGGTCCGAGAACGGGCCCCAACTCTGTGACCTGGGTTCAATGCCAGGACAGAAAGGACCTACGCACTGAGACCTAGGTTCATTGCCCAGACAAAAAAAGACCTGAGCCTTGATGCCTGGGTTCAACACCCAGACAGAGAGAAGCGAACAGGAGCACTAAACCCAGGGTTAAATGGTTTCTGCTGTGGTATGTTCTCACTGTCCCACTGCAACATGACTGGGGGCCGGGTACACACGTAGAAACACAACACTTTTTTTCTGTTTGTCTTCTACAGAGGGACCTCTGACGACCATTGAAATCATCAGCATATTGTTCTGCTGCTTTGTGCTGCTGATTCTAGTCGCGGGGTCTGTCTGTGTGATGACGAGGATGGGTGATTTCCGCTGGGGTGAGTTCTTTGTAGATGTACTGTTAAAATTAAGATCAGGATTTGGTAGGGGGCGGTATAGAACGGGGTCTGTGTCCTCGACTCCCAGCCCAAAGGCCCTGGGCTTGATCCACACAGTCTACAGTCTACATGCAAGCATCCTACAAGTAGACACCAGTACACACCCAGGGTGCATCCTCATGACAGATATCTGAATTAACAACAAATCCCTCTGGATGAAATGGAGCACCTTCTAAATGACTAAAATAATAAAGTGAAACGTGGTGGACAAAGGAGTTGTTTGTTGGTGAGCCAATGTGAAGTCCACAAATAACGATGCTTTTTTCTCTTAGCCAACAACACACCACAACAACAAAGTAAGTAATGTCTTGGGGCTCTCTATAAAGTGGTCTACAAAAGACTCATCAAACATAGATCAAATAATATTCCTTATCTCTCCAGCTCAGATTCACTCCAACCAGCCATCCCTTGTCTGGCAGCCCAGAGAGCAACCAGCAACTAGCATCAATTCTGATGTCCACCATCAGGTACAGTACACACAGATGTGTCTGGTAGTGGGTGCACCATTCATGAGCATGTGTACCATGTATATGCACTGTACGTGATATCTTATATGCCTTATATTCAGTGTATTTATATATCTATTTGAGGGGTATTTTTGAAAGATTACACAGCTTGCAACAATGCATGCATGTGACCGAAAGCTCTCTTCCATCCCAGCCTCTGGAGGTACCGGTGCCACAAGATGCAACTACACCGCGACCCACCACATTGGAGACACTGGCTTCTGCATGATTAAATAAAGCTGACCATTCTGAAGCTGACCTCTTCTGCTCATTGACTTCATAGTCATAGAAAAATATGTATTTCGTATATCTTGTTTTTGCAGCAAACGTTAACAGTACAGTATCTGTGTCCTTTTATGAAAAAATAAACGAATGTGGATCAAAGTCTGCTTTGGTTTAAATTGTTGAAAAGTTACCAGTAAAGTGTATGTGTTTATGTATATTTTATTATTCTTACGATGTCTTCCATGCACTTTGAGGTTGATGTTGAATTAAGGATTCTTATTAATTTGATGATAAGGGGTGGATACGAAGAGGCAGGGGTGAGGTCACACTATCAGTTCGAAACACGTTTTGAAGTGTGTGTGTGTGTGTGTGTGTGTCTGTGTGTGTGTGTGTGTGTGTGTGTGTATGTGTGTACTCGCGTCTTTAGACTCTTGCGTAGATAATGAACAGCACATACAGAAACTAACTCTAACTATGTTTTTATCAAGGACTATTAAACATTCTGAAATGTTTTCTTCTATTGTTGTGGGCATACTAGGTAAGACATTACTCATCAATACTATACAGTAATAGTACCGTTGTTATTGTTGGACTCTTTGAAACCTTTACTTTTCTCCACTCAGGCTTCTACTTTTGCAGCTTGGAGACTAGTAAGACTTTTTTCTCTATGCAAGCTTACCTGTGTGTGATCTATGTACACGTGTCTACATGAGGATTGCTTTGTGTACTTATAGATGCGTCGTTTCTGGGACGTCCGCACTTCTACGGGCCCGACGTGGCGCTGGAGAACGATATTGTGGAGTTTGGGTGTATGGTGTCCCAGTACCCGCCAGAGACCATTCTCCTGCAGGTGTTCAAGTGAGTGTCCAATCACATGGCTCCGTGTGAGCGTCAACGCTCGGAGCAGAGAAACTAACGAAAGAAGGAAGGAAATCAATAATTAAGGAATGAGGGGAATAAAGAAAGAAACCAAGGCATGAAAGAAAGGAAATATGATTAAATATTTTGATAATTGAAAAAGAAATATGAAAGACTGAATGAAATAAATGAATGAAGAATGAAAGAAAGACAGAATGGATGAAAGAGAGAAAGCGACGCTGAAAACTGATTGAAAGGGAGCGATTGAATGAAACAAGATAGAGGAAAAGGAAGGAAAAAAGAAAGACAGAATATAGTAAATGAAACAAACAAACAACCCATTGTCACCACATGTTCCAGACACGGGGACCGCTCCAAGGTCTTGGCTTTCTACACTTCGTTGCACGGGAACGCGGATAACGTCTCCGTGGTCGTCACTTACGCCACCCATGACGGCGACCTTGAATGCGTGGCCAGCGTGCAGAACAACTCTCAGATACGGCCCACCGTCAGCCGCCCACACCACCTCAAAGTCGTGGGTGAGTTGGAGTTTTCTTTGTGGATCCACGATACACCCAAGTCGTATTTGTACCCTATATGCTGACTGGCTTGGGGGTGGGGGGGCTACCGTGCAGAGCCTGTGGATGGCGCAACGCTTACTGTCCAGCCGGGTGCTGCGGAGGTCTTCGAGGGAAACAAGCTGGTCCTGCGCTGTGAAGTGAGGTTTGGGAACTACGTCTCCTACAGCTGGCTGCTGGATGACCAGCCTCTCGACCACTACACCCAAGAGATCTTCATCGATAGGTCAGCTGCGCAGACTGGCACCTGTTGCTCGATGGGTGGCATTTAAACAGCAAATAACGTCTTTGCTATCAAAAAGGAGTCCAGCAGATATTTAACAAATACGGAAAAGCACGCTTTTATTTGGATACAAACATGGGCCAGAGACATGGCAATAACTTCCTATTGACATTTTCATAGCAAAATCAATCATTGGAAAAATAGGACATCAATAAAAAGATTATCCTGTCCCATCATACTGACATTGGAAAAAGTTTAATGACAAATAAAACATTATGTTGTATGGGTTATGAATGTCCAAAAAAAAAAAACAAGCTCTTCTGTCTGTCAGAACCACGCCAAAACACAGCGGGAACTACTCATGTGTTGCAACCAACCAATTCAACAAAACCAAGGTCTACACTGCGGCCAGTCCCAAAGTCCTTATCACAGTCAAAGGTTAGAAGTCATTTCTGGGATTCACAATATTTATATTGCGTACCTTCATTTGAACAAATGACACCAACATAACAATAAGTACTAATGGGGTCATTCGTGTTTGAGAAATGGTTTGGTTTTCATCAACTCTTTGATGTGAATGACTTGTGTGATTGTTTGTTGGTATTTTCTGCCCTCAGAATTTGTTTCAAGCCCTGACATCTCCTACAATGTGAATAAGGACGACTCCCAGAACTATTTTGCCTGGGTGACCTGCAAATCCAGCCAAGGGACTCTGCCAATCACATTTTCACTATATAACATGGCGACCCTTGTTGCTAATAGGACCGCTGATGAGCGCCACGCCACATTCAACATCTCACTGAAACAGGGCAGGCTTCAATGTTGGGCAGAGAACGGCGGCCGGACCGCATACAGTAAATTGATGGCCTTGCAAGTGGGTGAGTGTGTGCGTTCTCAATTGAAGGGTTTCGATCATGTGATCTTAAGTCCTGAAAGCCCCAAAAATGGCATCTTGGAATGTGCTTGACATCCCGTCAAACCCTCCTGTTGGACATCCCTTGCTCCTCCTGTCCAGATACCATCTCCCATAACGTTACAACAGTTCCCATGGCTGGACCCGTGACCATGCGCTACGAATTGGGCACCGGCGAGGACTTCTCCGTGGCCAATGTGCGGTTCTACTGCAGGGCGGCGAACGTAACCCTCCCTCTCTTCAGGTGGTTCCTCAACGGCACCCTGCTGGAACCCGGCGCGCGGCCCGTCCACATTGTGCAGTCGGTGCTCCACCAGCGTGCCGTGCAGTCGGTGCTCCACCTGCCCGTGGACAAGAGGAGCGCCCGGGAGTACCGCGGCACGTACCACTGTGAAGTGTCTGATCTCCTCAACAGCACAGTGGTGATGCAGAGCGAGAAGATATATTTAGACAAAGCAGGTATACCCCGTGGGCTGTACACCGTTAGCGCGTATCATCACGCGCGCAAATAGCAGCTTTCCTTCCAAAAGGGGCTGGGAATGCTAGCTGTGGGCCTCTCTGTATCTACTCTTAAGTTGCTTTGGATAATAGTATCTGGCAAGATAGTACGTCTGTATCTCACGGGTATGTTCATGTCAGCCTTTTCTTTCTTCTTTCACATCCAGTGTTGAATCGCCTGTCTAGTGTGACGGTGGCGGTGGTCTTCACTTGCTTCGGCTTGCTGCTGACTTGTGTCTTCACCTGTTGTTGTGTTGGAGTGATCTTCCGTGAGTCTTGCTCATTCGCCTGCCATGACTTCCCCCGTCGAATCCTCGACTGATTTTCACTAGACGAACAAATCAACACAATGTGTTAATGTGAGACACAGTACAATGCAGTATATAAAAAAGGTATCTGTACTGCAATTTAAATATGCAATAACAAATGAATGCAAACAACTGAACTGCACACTTGCAGATTGTTTGCATGTGTGCAAATTGACAAGAACACCTCAGTCCTGGAGCAGCTTGCATGTCATTCACGTACATGTACGGTCCCGGGGGTGTCAACCATGCAGGATTGTAACTACTGTTGAGGAGGGAAACACCTCAACAGGCCAGGAACAGCTGACTTTTAAACTAGCAACTCGCTGACTACCAGATGAGGAATATTAGCCCATGTGTCACGTCATGATGAATGTATTCATTATTACAGATTCTTTTTTTTTAATGTGAACTTTATATTTACTTAAGGGAGAAGAGGGGATGGCATGGAATCTATGTAAGTAACTTAAAAAAAAAGATCAAGGGAAAGGCTACAGTATCTTTTTCCCTTCTTCACCAGTTTGTTGTCTTTCCTCAGTCAGCACATCAAGATGAAGAGCGGGGTCCTGTCTTATGAAGATGATCTGGTTTGTCAAATAAGTTCTCATCCCCAGATTCATAGTGCAAATAGAAATCATGTGTCTCCACCCAAATACATTACAACGATATACAATAAGATTATGCTGAAGAGACGATGAATGAATGAATGGTCGGATGAAGGGAACAATCTGATTCAGTGTCGTTATGTTGTAATCCTTGCTAGAATTCGGAGGACTACAGAGAAAATGCTGATGATCTGACGGCAGCTGGAATGGTACAGACAGGTACAGACAGGTACAGACAAGTCTCAATCAATCAAATAATTAAACAAATCAACATTTCCTGTTTCCCATTCGGCCACAGTTTCTCTGTTTAAGATGCACGGTGTGTCTGTTCGCAGGGCTCTGTGGCCTGAGATGGATGGAATGAAGGAACAAAACACTCAGTGTTGAGGTGCTGATGTTGGGGGTTGAACATGGTTCTCAAAGCACACAATGAAATAATCAAATATGTTAACACTTATTATTACTTATTATCAGCCTACAACAATATTACAGAATATCACGTATTAGTCTACCATATCAATACTACGGCATATCAGGACTTTATATAGTTCCAAATGGTTTGGGACCAAAGTACATCTCTAATCTCTAATCTCTAATCTCTAATCAGGTCATCAGGGACCAGCCTCCTCCCTGTTGGAACCAAGCATGGGGAAGCAGCTGTCATAATTTGTATGCACCACATATCTGGAACTAACTTAAAGAACATGTGAAGTCATGTGATGTGCCTCAACACGTTATTCCTTTAAATCAGGGTTCAAAATATGTATGTTGGCCATAGCTTTCAATTAGAATGTATGTATGCACTATTATTTTTATAGTTTATGTATAGTTGGTGTAGGCCTACTTTTTGTGTACCTGTGTCTTTAAATGTTAGGTGGCCGCGGTCTATGTCATTGTATTTGTAGGGAAAGTGCACTATTGTTCTTTTTCATTATTGTTTTGTCTTTTAATGCCCATAAAATGTTCGGGGAGTAATGCCTTTATAACACACTCTGAACGACATTGTGTTGGAATGTGCTTTATAAATAAATAAAATAGCCATATCTAAAATAACTTCTATCTATCTATCTATCTATCTATCTATCTATCTATCTATCTATCTATCTATCTATCTATCTATCTATCTATCTATAAAGCAAGAAACGTCTGTCACTGTGTCTGTGGCTCGCATATTTGACTGTTTGTCAGATCGACCTAAGATTTTGGATATGGGTTGAGCATGGCACGATGGTGTGCATCCTTGATTTTGAAGTTTTTTGGAGTAATTTCAATTTTCGCTGAGTTTTCACGCTACGGCCACGCACACTTGCTACGGACGGCCGCGACTTACGGACGGGCGAGGAATAGTACAAACTTGGAAAAACACCATCTTTCAACTGTGGATGTTCATATTTGTAGCCCCACTCACCCTGGATGTAGCTATAGCCTACGCTGGATGTCCCCCATGTCTCAGTAATCTCTGTAAGGAGTATTTATTACGTTTCACCACGCTGTTCTTTGAATTTAAGAAAGCATGGCATTAGTTGTAATCAGATTGAAGATACTTATCGAAGTCACTGTGCGTTACTATTTTTCATATAATCAGGTTGATGCAGAGACAGACCCACCTCTTCATTGTGTATTCTTGAGCTGACTTGCGCATCACGGCTAGGCTACGCTCTGACAAGACGTCTTTCTCCAGTCCCGTTAGCATGGTTAAAATGCTTAAAGCTAAACAATCTTTAGCATAATATTCCAATTGCAGCCGGATGTAGGCTACCAAAAGTTTAGAAAGTATTCCATTCAAAATGGGTAGGTTACATATTATACGTAGGCCTACACTTTGTCTGTTAAAGACTATGTAAGTATGTACACCTCTTTGTACATCCAACCTTCAAACACAGCCTCTTTTGGCCATAGGCCTACATGAAAAATCTACTTAAGCTCCCACTTTTCTATAGGAATACATACTTCCTACGGGCACTGCACTAGTTATTATAACTTTAAATAAGTTAGTAACCGAAAACTTTGGTTTTGCAGTACAATGTGCTGCCGCCTACTGGTTGCGTGACCCCGCTCAGTTAAACATTTACTCTTAATAAAAAGGTTGAGGAAATATTTTTTTCTGATATTTTCAGTTTTCAGGATTTGCAAAAGATACATTTGGGATATTTTAAATCGGGATGAAGACAGCCGAATGAAATAAAAAGAAAACGCTGCTTCACTTATTAATTTCCTCGCGCATTCCTAGACAACGTCGCCTCTCACTACGTTGGAATGGGTGGATCTTCACATGAGCGGCGCAGCGCAGTGAGACGGGAGCCACGGCGTTAGGGTCTCTGTCTCTCGGCTCGGCGGCAGAAGGAGCCGCGGGCGCACACCGATGCGGATCTCGTGACATAACTCGGAACTGGTAAAGACGTCGGGACGACATGGAAGAGAATGGCGGCACGAGCGCGTACGGAGTGTCGTTTGCGGGAGGTGGCTTCGACTTGCGAAAGTTTGCTCGCCAGCCGCAAACTATTGTGCGGTTCTTCAGCTGGGTGAGTGAGTGGTCGCTACACATTTTGGGACACCGCGACGAAAACTATATCACGGACACAGGGGTCAGAATCTTAGGGGCATGAGCGTCAAGTGTGGTGGTGGTCGGGGTGGTCGTGCGCCGTGTGATCAAGACTACTTTCTCCATTGTTTTTCCAAATCATGTGTTTAGATGACAGGTGCAGAAGCGCGCTTCCCCTTCAGGGATTTTTGATTGCATAGGCCTTAGTGACGGGGGGAAAGGCAGTGTTGCTGTTGTTGACAGACAATGGGCCCATTCATTGTCCTCAATCAGTTTTTTTCACTGCTTCCATGGGGAGCTGGTTTGCTTTTCTTTTTTTTGTAATTTTCGTTTCAGTCTGTACAAGTTCATAGATAACATACGAAAACCACAAACAAACAACGCACTTTCGATGGTAGTTTTAGTTATCTAGCACCCGTTGTGCAGTGAACAAAAAGATTCGAGTACAACCTTGCCGCAGTCTATTTTAGAGAAAGGCTTGTGGACAGAAATATAAACACAGTGACGGGTGGATCTGGCTGGTATGCGCGGCCTGGTCAGGATGGTCACCTGTCTCCAGGCGAATCTAAGGATGTGTATGGGATCAAAACAAAACGACACTACTGTGAGGGAGGGAGAGCATGTTAGCAGTAAACACGAAGACATATCCTTGGGTAACTCTCTCTCTCTCTCTCTCTCTCTCTCTCTCTCTCTCTCTCTCTCTCTCTCTCTCTCTCTCTCTCTCTCTCTCT
>JAOPJK010160693.1:0-11910 GCA_027123565.1 Phycis chesteri
TGTGTGTGTGTGTGTGTGTGTGTGTGTGTGTGTGTGTGTGTGTGTGTGTGTGTGTGTGTGTCTGTCTGTCTGTCTGTCTGACTGACTGTCTGCCGGTTGTCTGTTGACCATCTGTTACGATGGGCCCTTTAAAGTGTGCCCTTGTTAATGAATTTCAAACAATGCTTCATTGACACTCAATAGTTAAACCCTCTGGCTATGACAAACGGCAGCTGTGTCAAGAAAAGTTAGACACCTTAAAACGGTACCTTGAGAAATGCAAACAGGCAAGCGCATTTTTTAAAATCGAATAACCGACTTCACTGGTGAAAACTAGGGGGCTGGGAAATTGATACGAGTTAATAATGATTACATTTAGCCTAAACATAAATAACGGATCATCAATGTGGAAGAAGCACTTGCACCGCCATCTCATCCGAGAATAAAAAGACAAACTAACATGTGTAAACAATACTAGTATTACCCGTAACAAACAAACAGGCGTCCCCTGTGAATAATGCATGCTAAAGCACATGCATCATTAATCCAGCAGTGGATTGAACGGTGATGCTCAGGCTGTCCTGTGATACGGTTGGGGCAATCACAATTGCAACGAAATCACTTTTTACGAATGGTAAGACTGCGACTGTTGATGTTTCAGTGTGATGTGTTCACGATGTCAGACGAACCAAGAGTAAATTAAACAGCACAAAGACGACGGTGTCCTCGTAGTGGCATCGTTGGGGCCCACTAAACTACAGAGCATCGGACTACTAACGTGACGGTAACCACCACTTGATCACTTACCTCTCTTTATGCCTCCTTCTGAAGATGAAAACAGCAGCTTTTTTACGATACAATGTATTTCATTCCAGAGTAAGCCAGACAGACGTAGACTGGGCACATGTGATTTCCAGGTAGCGATCTCAGCGGAGTGTGGTAACAAATGCGGAAGTGCTGGTGCAGCAGTTCACTGTAATGGCCAATAGATGCTGTCACTACTCGATCCGCTGCTCTCCAAGTGGTGCTCACAGACCCAGCTCACCCTCTCGGGACCTAGCACAGCTGATTGTTATGCATAGGGGTTATGGCATTGTTGATGATGATGGCATGTTGAGGCTCAAGGTGGACTCGTGGTCAGATTTCACATGACATAATACAGGGCTCGAGTTCGACCCCAAAGCCGCCGCCAGGCGCCGCCATTTGCGCCATTTAGAGTTTCAGCCGAAACCAGCTAATCATTTTGTAAGACGAATTGAGCCACCATCTGATATTTTTTGTCTGAGCCAGCTGAATTTATTGCACCAAATATTAATTCTATCGATCACATAAAGACATACACACACGAAAAATGAATGATAAACGAAATCAATTTTGCACACCGGATTTGCCACAGTCTCGTGCTCGTTGCTATGATACACAGGAGTTCTTGTATAAAACTGAAGTCACTTAATTTCACCATACATAACCACTCTTTTATGGATATACATAGACAGACACACATTTAATGAGTGAATAGGGCAATAAATACATTTGTTCACAGTTGACACATTGTAGCCTACTTGAAAATGTTTAGTAGCCTACAGATATGAAAAAAATAAATAGCCTACATAATTTGTTAAAGTTAAATCTGGTGTTTTTTGTATTACATTGCATTGCAGTTTTTGGACATATATACACGTGTAAGCCATACATTACTTGGAAATATTGAGATCTAGTAAATCAGTATAGCATAGACATCTGTAGACATAAAGTGGCAGCTTCAGCCATTTGTAGTTATGACAAATTTGGCGGCTGCAGCAGCCATTTAGGTTTTGGCTGAGCCAGCTCGCCAGCCAATAACTTCATCAGCCAGCCATTATTCTCAAAACAAATGGCTTCGGGGTCCGGGGAGCTAACGTTCTCTCTCAAAATATACTTTTTGTCCTTTGACAATGTAACTTTAGGCTACGTTTTCCATGCCACTAAAGCCCTTTGATTCTTGATTTGTGAAATAAAGATATATATGTAAAATGTCACATGAATTATTAATTTTAACCACGGAATATGTGGCATGATGAGATCAAACATCTGCTGCAATAGACCTAATTGCATTATGGACTATTCAAATCAATGTGTGTGTATTGTTGCATTTTTTCATACAAATGTGTTATTATTTCCTACAAATTCCAATGTTATAGATGCCATGCTGTTTTTCTCCATAACCTTCATATAGAAGTATGCCCTTCAATATGAGACGTTTTTAGTTATGCATATCTTGCATACATTTAACAATTATTTTGTATACAATCAAACTAATTGGGATTCATGTCGATAAAGAATACAAGAGGGCGACGATTAACGTCGACGATAACGATTTAGTTTCACTTTTGTGACTGGTTCGACAATATTATTATTTTTTATTTAGTAATAAGTAAAAATAATATTTAAGTAGGCTAATATTTCTCAAAGGGTTGTCTTGTCCCCATGTATATAGCCTGCATGAAACAGCAAGGTAAGAACGCAGGGGTGAAGTATCCACGATCCAGGGAGTGACGTAGCCCGATGGAAGTGAAAGTAAGCCAATCATATGAATTCTCAGTCAAGGAAGTCAAGAAAAAGCTGCAAGGAACAGACATGAGACGTGATTGTTTTGACCGAAGC
This sequence comes from Phycis chesteri, assembly GCA_027123565.1. Lineage (NCBI taxonomy): Eukaryota > Metazoa > Chordata > Actinopteri > Gadiformes > Phycidae > Phycis > Phycis chesteri. The sequence continues at coordinate 2,623 of JAOPJK010160693.1, forward strand.
CGAGGTCCATAAACACGTAGTTCAGTAGTGCATGGAAGTGTTTTAGCGTTTTGCGTCATTAGACAAACGCACATGGATGGCATTCTCAGGCTGATCACGCCACCTAACGGATACAGATAAGCAAGCAAAACGTCAGTAGACTAACGTTTACTAACGTACGAGGGCACCGCTCTCATATAAATATTTATATATTTCGTCACCCATGGGTTGGCCACTGGTGTGAAAGGTCGCGACTGAATCAGATCATCAACTGTCGACGTCGCCGCGAGTGACGCTAAAGCGGCTCAACTGTTTCGTTTGGTCCTCGTTCCTGACAACACATACATGACCATGACTGACGAGTAACCAGTGATGGACCATTAGCGCTCACTGCCGGAGATGTCCGAGATGTCCACCCCGAATCGCCAGAGAGCATGCGCAGAACTAACGCCACTGTCATCCGGACAACACTTCCGCCCACATTAGAAAGGGCACCAATTGTGGAACTATCCTGGTAAGTCGGTACGGTTTGGTAGGTTTTATTGCGTGACATTTGGTCATGCGAAACCCATCTGCACGAAGACAAATGTTTGAAAGGTAATGGCATGTTTGAGAACCGATTTAGCAACCGACTCTTTCTTTCGATTCAGCGCAATGCTTGTTGTGCTGTTATCATCCTGAATCTATCGTAATTTAGCCATTGCATTGAAACACGACTAGTCTGTGTTAAAAACTGGATAGATAGATTCATTGCATTTCTGAATGTTATCTTTGTGCATACGAAAACGTACAATAGGCCAAGTCGCTGTATTTTCTCGTGCGTACTGTTCTACACTGTACTGTATTACAACTTCCCATTATTTGTATCGTTGCACACGTATAGAGGTACACTGAGGCCTTTTTATGATATTGATACATTTTAAACAGTGTCATTTTCGCTAAGGTATTTTGCTGCGTGTATGACATTAACATGTGATATTGTGTAATATGTTGGTCTTCTGCATTTATAGATTTTGATATTTTAATGATAATATTATATATTTGTTGATTTATAGTATAAACACGTCATATGTTGTCAAAGTATCTTTGAGTATGACCAACAGACCATATTTCTCTCTTCAGCTTGAATGAATGTATCCCGAACAAAGGGAGATGCAGCAGTCAAGTTCCAGTCCTGATGAAATGCAAATTAATCCTAACAGCAATCCATCTGAAATGGCCAAGGATGCAGTTGACGTTCAACGAAGCAGCTCACCCATACGGAATAAAACTCATGCAATGAAACTGCGAAGTGCTCCGGCCCTTTCCTTCTCCGACCTTTGCCTGCAGTCACCTACACCCAAAACACAGTTGGATTTGTCATTAAAACCGAGACCTGGAAAGAGCCCGCTGCTAAGGGGCTCCGACAAACATGCAGGACAGTCATCACAAGCCGATGTGAAAGATGCAGTTTCGGTCGCATCCGAGGACCCATTGTCTGGACCGTGCAGAAAGAGGAAAAAAACTGAAAATCAGTCACAAAAGACAACAGACCCTGTTCCCTCATGTCTAGGGGACCCCGGGTTGGACCTTGACCCGTCTTCAATATCCTGCCAATGCACTGATTATTTATTAGAAAGCACGCCGAAAACTATAACAACCAGAGGGCCAAAGCAAAACTGCACCCCAGACTCCGATAACGACCTGTTGGCTTTGCCTCTGTCGCCTGAACAACTCAAACCAGAGGAGCCCCAGTCCAGTTCCCCGTTCAGCACGCCAGTAAAGATTTTCAATCACATCTTGACCCGTACTCTTTTCTACATTTTAAATCCAAGTCCGCTTATGCTTGCTACCCCAACCCATTAAGAGTTTTTAAATCATACCTTGATACAATAATTTTGCCGATATTTAATGTTTTGTAATGCAATTGTCTGTATTCACTGTCACTAGAAGGTTGCCTCACCGTGTCGTGTTGGCCAAAGACAGAAGTCCCCAACGGCGTCGAAGCCCCGACGGGGCAGAAATTGTCTTGCACAGGAGAGCTGCCTGGCCTCAAGTAAAGCCAGTTCTACTCTAGGCAAGTCTCCGGATGGTGTATGTAGGGGGAGCGGCCAGACCTCACGAGATTTAAAATGCAATTCTACTTGTTGTTTTTTTGTTTGTTTGTTTATTATATGCTACCGTTTGCAACATATGCATTTAATGTATGTGTTTTCAGGTAAACTAAGCCTACATGAGTCCCAACTTTCATCAGACCTCTCAATAGAATTAAGTTTACCAGAGGAGGAGCTTATAAACATCTCGCTTGAGGAAGACGAGGAGGAGGAGGAGGAAGAGGAAGAGGATGAGGAGCTCCCTAGTTTCCTGTTGCAGATTTCCAAAAGTAAAGTATCACTTAATATTAAAACCGGTCTTGTACGTGACTGCACTTCACAATGAGCATTTCAGTAGTGTAATGTATGTACATTTCGATTGAATATGTTTTGTACCACAGAGCCGGCCTGTATCAAAGAGGGAGAGTTTGTGTGGTGTAAATTCAGAACATTTCCTTTCTGGCCTGCCGTGGTAAGTGTGTGGTGCTTGTGTAGTCTAGCAAATGATTTGTACACTAGTATGTAGTATAACATTTAAGAACGGCTTTGAGCTAGCCGCTTTGATATTGCATTTTTCAGGTGAAGTGCATCAATCATAAAATGAGAAAAGCCAGCATCGTTTGGATTGATAGGCCAACTATTGACAAGAAGAGGAAGGGGTAGGTGCATTTTCACCTGAATAAATGCATCACTAGTTTCACAACAAGAGTGATTTGATTGATCAGCAAGTAAACAGCAGGTTGTACTTTTGTGTCACAATTCAACTTGTTATTGTTACCTGTTCATTCAACGGCAGCACAAGGTTGACTCAAGCTCTAATCTGACATTCTCGCACTTGCGGTTTGTTTGCGAAGCAGTACAACATATGAGACATTCATATGAAACGTTCTTTAGTTCATCAGTGTTTTGAGCCCCGGTTTTGGCTGCTGAATCTCACCGAAGCATACAATATTATTATTTTTGTCAGGGTATAAAAAGACTCTATTCTTTGCAGCGTTCAGCCAAAAGTAAGTGCATTGTTAAACAAAAATGTGTATGATTGTTTGTATTAATAAATGGCACATACCATCATAAATCATGTGTGTGTTGAAGGTCATATGTGCCTCTGAGGAGCCTGAAACCGTTTGACTGTGACGAGGCCAATCAGCTGGTGGTGAGAATGCCAATTGTGTCCACACTCGTGTCCAGAATTTGTGTTTGTTATCCATACAGGAATGCTAACACGTGTTTTTGGTTATATTGTAGTGTGCAGCTAAGGCAGATTACGAGGCCGTCATTGACTGGTCCCTGGACTTTATAAATGACTACATATTCCGTATTGGTAAGGAGATGCCATTCTATGCAAGAAAATACGCTCATGTTCCACCTAAAGCACGATGAAACCGACTGCAATGCTAATTTAATTGCAGATAGTCTGGCAGCTGAGGTCAGTGGCTGTTAATGGTGAACATCTGACCTGATATGTATAGTATAGTAGTATACATCAGTATACATCAGCACAAACTTAAAAATAAAACACGAATTTTGGGTTTCATCCTCCATTATAAACAAGCCTTCTTTGATGATTTCCAGTTCTGTAAGAAATGTAAGCAATTTGACATTTTCTTCCGCAGCATGTAGCTCATTCACTGGTTCTTTCATGGAATACTGGACGCATATCATGAGTATGTTCAATTCACATTTGGGGGGTTAACAATTCTTTTTCAACCACGGGACCATGTCTTCGTTTCTCATCGTGTTGAGTGTTCCCTTGTGCCGTCGCCTCCTCTCCCCCCTCTCCAAGGTTACCCGGTGAGAAGGAAGTATCCCCAGGTGGTGTCGGAGGGCCTGTCTCTCCCCAGTGTCCAGCAGATGGAGGAGGACAACCTGAACAGCGGCGCGGAGGAGAGCTTTGCGGAGCCAACGGAGGAGGAGGGCGGCCTGGGCTCCAAGAGGCTGCTGCCCGACCGCAGCGTCGCCGCCCACAACCGGGCCAACGAGAAGCTGGTGCACTTCATCGTCTCCCAGCGCATGGTGGACCAGCGCCTCATGGTGGGGACCTCATGGCGGGTGCTACCGCGTGGATATGAACCGGAAGTTACTTCTAGGTTGGGTGGAACCTTGTTGAACCTTGTTGGAACCTCCGTTCCCACGGAGGAGAGTGCGCTTTTACTGCACTGTGTTAAAAGGGGCTGGAGGTTAAGGTTTGAGAGTGAGAGGGAGCATGCAATAAAGAGTGGAAGGGTTTTGAAAGGAAACAACAGAAAAGGCAGTCCCCCCCCCCCCTCTCTGCTCACTCCATCCTTGTGTTTCTCTGCCATTGAGAAGTGTTGCATTCCTGCACCTGTGATTGGTGATGGCAAGATGAATTCCCTGAACGATTCACTGAAAAAGAAGCCATGATTGGTCTGACATGTGCTCTAAATTGGCTCATACAGAGGCAGTTGCAGTCAACTCGAAACTGACATTGCCCCAGGCCGTGTAACTTATAGCTGACGTACAGCTATGCCATTTCTTACAAACTACTCTGAAATAATAGCTCTTAAATCATACCTACAGCACCTTTTTTAAATAAAATAGAAATTTAATAATGGGAACATCTTAATACCAAATACCGGAAATACCAATACAAATCATGCTGATCAATAATCTGGTGTGTGTGTGGAACACTTAAAAAAAAAAAGCTTGCGGTCAGGAAAATGCAAAAAAAGGTGATGAAAAGGTGCTAAAATATGTTAATATGTATATAATATGAATCTCTATCCACAGGCTGTGATCCGTGGCCAGCAGCCCTCCAAGTGGCTTCGCTCTTTCCTGAAGGCGACCAGGAGACTGCAGGTGAAGAACTACCTGGAAGACGACCGGCAGCTGGATCAAGTGTACAACTACCTAAAGGAGCTGTTTGACAGTGTGACTGACCACGGCCCCTGCCTGACCAACGTCAGATTCATGGACGACGTTCGCTTCACCATGGATGTGTTGCTGCCTGAGGTGAGGGAGGGCCGTCTTCGTCTGTAATCGTAGCAACATTGTGGCGATCAATGCACATTCACAAGTCTATGAACAGATCAGCTAATGTAATGCACAAGGCTGTGCTTTACTTAAGCGGTCTGAAATGAGTCATAGAGTTAAAAAGGCAATGGTCCACATTTCGTATTCGGATCATCTCATGTTATAGTAATTTATAAGTATCTTTTACGTAGAGCAATATATATATTTTAGAATATAGACAATTCTAAACCCGGCGCAACTCTGTTGCTTGATAAAGGTGTATATAAACAGATGACAAATACCCAACTTTATTACGTGAAAGAAAAAACCTAAATCACCTACAGCACCTTTTAAATGCATCCACAGCTAAATCCATCCAAGGAATTTTTGTCCATTCACTTTTTTTTCCTGTCATCATCTCTACTTTCAGTATGTATTGTGGGTGTGTGCGTGCTACAATATTTCTTTCTCATGCAGGCTATCATAGCTGCCATTGCTGGTGTGGATAACATTTCCATAACGAAGGCTGAGGAAAAATACCTAAGCGGACGATGTATAAGTGACAGGTAAGATCCTGCGATCGAATGGCATTCGTAAATAAACCTACATAATCCATGTCTACAACTTGAATCACCTTTTCTCTTTTTTCAGAGAGAGAGAAGAGTTTGAATGGGCAATTCAACAACAGATGAAGAAACATTCTGTTTCATAAATCATTGTTCGTGTTGACCATAGGAAGTTGTATAAATGGATATGTATGTTATGTATTTATGCTCTGACAGTTTCTGGGTAATCATGGTCATCACTTAATAAACCTTATTCAAAACACTTCCCTTGCTGATATTTGGTAGAGACAGACCTAGGCCTACTCATGAGTTACGTCTTGTTCAGGGATGGTATGCATGGGGCTATTACTCACTATCTGAAATATTCACTCCACTTACCTGAATCCAAAACATACTGAAATATATTTTATTAATTTAATAACATTTCTTTATATATCTACATTCAAGATATACACTGAGTTAAGTATTTATGTGTAATGTTAAAGTGAAACATGGCATTCCTCATTTCCCCTGCCAAGAGCAACAGAAGAGAAACAGAAAAAAGGCTTGGATACCGTTATATAACATGTACCGCTGAATAAAATGTTATTTGTTTTTCTACCCACCATTCAGTACCACGGGCTGTGTGCACCGGCCAACCAGCATCTGTGTGGCTTTGCTAATAACTTCTAGAATAACCACACCTCCTTGGCTCGGCTTTGTATACGCTAATATGATAGGCCCACTGCCCTGTTATTCTTCCCACTCCCAAGCGTGACGTGCGCAATCAAGTAAGCCAAACATTAAAACATATTTATTTATACATCCATGGTTGATAAGGACGCCATTATTCTCAAGGGTTTTGAAGAGAGCTACTTTGACAGAAAAGGTTTGTAGACTTTTTTTCCCCCCCACAATTCTTGTGGAACACTAAACAATGTTGACAGTCTTGAATTGCCTTTGTCAAGAATGTGCTTATGGTAATTCTGATTTATTAACCTTATGGCAATAATAGAAATGTGCAGAGGAATGAATTTGAGATGGACAGTGTGAGTGCAGTTTGGATGCTGTTTAACACTTATCTACAGCTCACTTTGCCACTTTTTCCATAATAACAACACATAGTAATACAAAATATGAATGCTGCTGACTGTTGAAATATCAGAAATGGCCATTTGTAAATGTTTCATCTGGGTCAATACCCTGGGCATTATCTCACTGAAATAAGACTAATATGACTGCATTGTTTATCCCAGAGCTGCAACTTTCAAAATGTCAACTGCGAAATTTGAAAGCTTTGGAGAGAAAATGGAGATTGAAGAGGGAGAGGAAGAACAAATGGCCCTTGTCAGCCTCAGGACATTTCAGAGGGGCCAGCCCACACTACTGGGAGTAAGGGCTTTCTTACACACGCACACATTGGTGATGCACGGTGTGTGGACATGTAATAACACTGTGATCTGTTTTCTGACAGGCGATTCAAATAATAATAGGGATCATCTTGTTAGCGAAGGTTGTGGCGATGTTCTTCATAGACGTACACCTTCAAATAATATCAACCTCCTACTGGGGATTCGTCTTTGTGAGTAAAGCAAGATGTCTTGATGAACTCTGATCAGGATTTCCCGATGATTTCCTTCTCAGATGTCCGTTATCTCTATCTTATTTGGACTTTGGACTAAGATGTGCGCCTTAAGTGGATCAATTGATCAAACTATTTCATATAATAATGTTTATGGAAAAGGAATACATCCAAAAATTTGCCTCATAGACATGGAGGATTCGACAGAGACGATTGTCTTGTTTTAAAAATAACTTGCCATCCTTCCCCCTTCTACTCAGTTCATTGCTGCGGGCTCAATGGCAATTGCCACTAATAAAAAACTGACCAGGCCCATGGTGAGTAAGTCATTCAATGTTGAAACTTCTCTTACATTCTGTTTTGCTCTATGCTTCTCGTGTTCTTCAGGAGTTCAACAAGGCATTTTGGTAACCTGTGTTGCTTGTGTTTCAGATGCGTGGCACATTAGGGACAAACGTGCTGGCTACTTTAGGTGCAATAGGGGGCGGCATTTTACATTTCTATGTGGCGTACACTTATCCTTCTTGTCATACCAATGACGTTTGCTTCTATTTGGTAAGATATTTTGTCGTTTTCTCATTATTTAAATGTGTCTTGTATATAGGATATGTCCATAGGAGATACAGTATGTAGGTTTAGCCTGAGCGAATGTTTACGACTAAAGTTGTCCTGTCTGTTTTGATTAGGGTCTAAGTGAAATGGCCGTGGTGGTTCTCTGCATCTTAGAGTTCCTTGTCTCCGTCGTGGTGGTGTTCTTTGCTCAGAGAGCCCTGCCGTGAATGGTAAGCAAATCTCCCCTATGATGTCAGAGTCAGAGTCACATTTCATTGGTCAATAACACAAATACAGAAGGAGGTGCTATGACTATGAAGGTTGTCAGTTTGTAACAGTTTCTTGATGTTTTAGTGAATCAGTGGGTTGCTATTCTATAGTGGCATACTCAAAACGTTGTGATAAATGTGAATTAATAGACACAGATTATATTCTTAGTAGTATTTTACAATGTTGTCTCTGCCATTGAGAAGAGTTGCATTCATGTACCTGTGGTGGAGCTTCGCTATGATGGGATTGACAGGCAAGCAGTGTGGATTTCGGCAGACCAATCATGTCTGCCGAATGTCAGAAATTAGCCAGGAGTGGCCTGAGTCATGCAGGGGCAGTCATGCAGTCAACCATAACAGATATTCTCACTGGGGATTTCGGTCACCCATAGCTGTAGCAATTGAGGCTTATAACATTTCACACAACAAGTCACACTCAAATGATACCACCTAGAGCTTACCGACAGCACTTTTAACGTCACGTAAAACAATATATATAATGAAGGGCACTATTGCTTTCTGGAACAAAATGGAAATATTTATAATATTTTTTTTACTTCTAGAGACAACTGATGATCATGAGCCACTCCCAGCCCAAGATTTCTAACAAGAAGCACTAATAAGTTTGCATTTCATAAGGGTTGAGTATGCTAAGACACTGACACATAGGTGGCATACATTTCTAACTGACTTGACATGATAGCGTGTCAAATACACAGTATTGTTCATATCCTTAAGGTCTTTTACAAATATATTCACAATGTCTCTAACTATTAAACTTCTATCTATTTTTTTATACACACATTCAAAAGAAATGCTTGTTTTCTCGTGGGGTTGTTTACATGTCAGTTTCTTTTAATTTGCATTCATGCTATACTAACATTTCTTTTTAATCTTCACACAATTGTAATATTGAGTTGGCAACAATATTTTAGAACCTAAAATGGCATCTCTTATACATTTCATGTATTTACAATTTTCATTTGGCATTCATTTAAATGCTTCACTTCACTTTATTTAACATCATTTGATCAATGTAAATATTTACAATAAAATGAACTAAATGTGTCTGGTTTATTTGATTATTTTCTGCTGATAAGACATATCCGTTCCATGACACCTTAAAACATTGACTTGCACTTTTATCGTCTAAATGTAGTGTTTACCTGTTGATAGCCTACCTATTCTATACAGTCTCTGGTAGGGGTGATTCTAGGTTCTGACTTTTGGGGGAAGGAAGCCACGGGGGGGGGGGTTGAATATCATAGATGTGATTTCCTGCAGTCTGCTGCATTTAAGGGTGCAGTGCCACTCTCACA
>JAOPJK010160818.1:0-11906 GCA_027123565.1 Phycis chesteri
ATTTGCATCGACTATTAAAAAATCTGAGAAAAATATAATTTGCATAATGATTTAGAACACGGTGTATATGAATATATATAATATCAACATATAAAGTAAATTTTCCCTCATCCCATAGCAACCTGTATTCAAATTTTGTTGTGCCCAGTTATACTCCTGTCTCCTGAATTTCCAGAATCTTTACGACATTGTAACTTTATTACAGTCACTGTAACCAATCGTCGAACAGTGAGACTTCTGCAAGGCTCAATTAATTTAATCATCTACTACTTCCTAATCCAAGGAATATGGCTATAGTCTGGGAAACTTTAACAGTGTGCTATAATTACTCACCGCATGACATTAAATATCCCCAGAGAACGTTTTTTTTTTTTCATATTGCGGTCATCCCCCTGCAGTGATGGTGCAGTCAAATGGTAAAGGTGCACAGCTTGTGTGAGTATGCGAGAGCGTTCATGAGGAAGGACCTGTAACTCATGAAATGGAACATTTGATGAGGTGACCACAGCGGTTTAGCTTGGACCAAAACTAGGGCGCTGAGGTGACATTTCAAAAGGTTATATGCTAATGCCGGATGGCTATAGGGTACGGTGGAAACTGTGAACGTCACACTTGCTTATTATGAAAGGCGAAATGGCAATGTAGCGCTGTATATAAAGTATAAAGATAGATATATCTCTAACATGTTGGACAACACAGCGGAGATTTGAGACAATGTTTAGTGGGACTGAAGCCCCACTGAAAATGTTATTCCTATTAAAAAAGTTTATTTCATTTTTGTTATCCTAAAATTACGTTAACCCCATTTTATTTACGCTTTATCCAAATTGCTAGGTGGAATGAGTGAATGAAAACAGTACGTGGAAAGAGTTGAAAGACCGATACATTATCCTTTAAATAGATAACCCATTAATGGACAGGATATACAGCAAACCTATCAAATCATCAACAGGATGTTAACGATTTGATGTGCCCCATTCCCACTGCAGATGTAATGAAATGTAAGGGGCTCCTCTAAAGGTAAAGAAGAGTTAAATTCAAGCAATGGTGGGGCAGAGTTACAGTTTATCTGTCACAATGACACTTGACAATTTCATTCCATTTGTCTCTTAGTATTATGATTTTGTTTGTTGGTTTGCTAAATGCAATGTATGAGTGTATGTATGAATGCAATGAGTGTTTGCGTAATGTAATCCCATTGCAGTAGTTAATTCAGATTTTGTGTATGTTGTTAATGATGCCATCCTTCACTCACAAGGGGCTCCAGTTGAAACTATTTTAGGATAATTACAGAACCGAAATGCTATTGGACAATGTGACCGGGCCAAACTATAATCAAGGTGGGACTCGTGTTTACAACAGCAATTGTAATTAGTTATAGTTAGGTTGTTTTCTACCGGTGAAAGTACTATTTGAACAAATCTATATTTGTTAAACTTTTTTTCTATTGTAAATAATGCCAAATCCCAACATCATCATTGTACAACCTCAACAGCATCATCCTCACAACAGATGTGCAATTGAAAACAGCACAAAATATAGATGTGTAGGTCTACAGAGCGTGTCAAAGGAAAGTCATTGCGTATCAATAGTCAATCCTAAATCATTCTCTTTAGCTCTGGGAGGCGCACTTATGTTAAAATCTGTTATATTTGATTGGTATTAGCCTAGTCACTACTCCAATGAAGGGCGCTGCCTAGGGAGCAAAGGAATGGTTTGTGTCTGAGATGTACAATTTTTCTCTTCCACGCTCGCACTGTAAAGGCAGCAATGTCTGACGTAATCATCAGGCAGCTGTTGGATCAAGTTAAGAGATAAAGACAAGAAAGTGGATATTTCTGCTGAAGTAGAGATGACGTTCTCACAAGGGCTTTTAACATTACACCTTCTACTCGCAAATTAGTAGGCAACTATGTAATAATCATGCTGCTGAAGCTTGACGTTGGAGATTACTAGGAGTTATCTGCCCATAATGAGATATTTAAATGGGTTGAATACATGAAGATATTAAAGGCTAAAAACTCAAGGGAGAGTATATATGCAACAGGCATTCTGCTTTTGTCAGAGCAATGGCATTGCATCCTGTTTTTGGTTAATGTGCTGTCGGGCAAAAGACACACAAGTGTTACATATTGTAGCATTCTATTGAACAGAACTAGCAACATATACCAGACCATGAACTTTAAACTCTTCCAATTGCATATGGTGGTATCCATGCAAAATACTGTCTGATGCAAATGACAGTCAGTATCATTTTTAAGTCATCAACCATTAGGGTATAATTCGTAGTTTATTGGACAAACCTCCCAATGATAACAGTAGTTTCAAAACATGTTATAGGTTGTAAAGAACTGAAAATAGTCATTTGTTGAATTTGCATCATTGCATCAAATCTAAAGCTATATCAATAAAAAGCATCTTAACAGGCCAAGTTACATGTTAACATAGGATCCCTTTTTGATATCACCTTCACAATTCCTGCATCCATTGAACTTGTGAGTTTTTGGAGAGTTTCTGCTTGAATTTCTTTGCAGGATGTCAGAATAGCCTCCCAGAGCTGCTGTTTTGATGCAAACTGCCTCCTACCCTCATAGATCTTTTGCTTGAGGATGCTCCAAAGGTTCTCAATAGGGTTGAGGTCAGGGGAGGATGGGGGCCACACCATGAGTTTCTCTCCTTTTATGCCCTTAGCAGCCAATGACACAGAGGTATTCAATGCAGCGTGATATGGTGCATTGTCATGCATGGAGATGATTTTGCTACAGAAGGCACAGTTCTTCTCTTTGTACCATGGAAGAAAGTGGTCAGTTAAAAACTCTATATACTTTGCCGAGGTCATTTTCACATCTTCAGGGACCGTAAGGGGACTACCAGCTCTCTCCCCATGATTCCGGCCCAAAACATGACTCTGCGACCTCCTTGCTGACGTCGCAGCCTTGTTGGGACATGGCCATCCACCAACCATCCAGATCTCCATCCATCAGGACCATCCAGGGTTGCACGGCACTCATCAGTAAACAAGACTGTTTGAAAATTAGTCTTCAGGCATTTCTGGGCCACTGCAACTGTTTCTTCTTGTGAGCATTGGTTAGGGGTGGCCGAATAGCAGGTTTATGCACAACTGCAAGCTTCTGGAGGATCCTACACCTTGAGGTTCACGGGACTCCAGAGGCACCAGCAGCTTCAAATACCTGTTTGCTGCTTTGTAAAGGCATTTTAGTATCTGCTCTCTTAATCCGATGAATTTGTCTGGCAGAAACCGTCCTTATTATGCCTTTATCTGCACAAACCCTTCTGTGCTCTGAATATGCCACACATGTCTTCACAGTACGATGGTCACGCTTTCGTGAAGCTGTCACATCGCGGTGAGGTCAAGTTGGGTTTTTGTCCTGTCTCTTGTCATTTCCTGTTTTATTTTGAAAAGTAACTTTCCTCTCGTTTCAGGTCACTTGCCCTTCCTCATGTGTCTTGGTCTGATTGTCTGATTGTTTCCCCCTGTTCCCTGTTACCCTGTGTATAAGAGTCTGCGTCTCCGTTTGTCTTGTGCCAATGTGTTCGTCTTCGTCCTCGTCTGCGTGCGATCACTCCAGCCTTTTCCACAGTCTTGTCTCAGCTCCGTCATTGATCGTATTTTGTTTTGTTCCGGTTCCTCCAAGAGAGAGATTTAAGTTGTAAGTTTTATATCATAGTTTAGTTCCTTAGTTAACGTTTTCATAGCCCTTTGTTTCCTCCGTATGGAGTGATTTTTGCCTGATTCTTTCAATAAAGACTTTTATTGAAGAACCCGAAACCCTGCATCTGCGTCCTGTGTCCAAGCCTGGTTGTGACAGAAGTTTACGTGAAATATCTATTGTTTTCATACCTTGTCCAAGGCATTGCACTATTTGATGCTTTTCGGTAGCAGAGATCCTGTCTTTCTTACTCCTTTCTTATTTCTTTCTTCTTTCTTTCTTGACACCTGTGGCCTGCTTAATAATGTGGAACATCGTTCTTATCGGGCTCCCCTGGCAAACTAATTATCACAGGTGTCTGAGATTATTTTCAGTGATCCAAAGAGCCCTGAGACACAATACCATCCATGGGTTTAATTTAAAAACAAAATGAAATGTTCATGACACTTAAATCCAACTAGCATAATAATTTGGAATGCGGTGTATACTATAAATTGTCAAACCATTGAAATATTCTGAAAACATCCTTGCCTTCATTCTCTGTTTTTGTATACTGTGACGCAAATGCATTCAGATTAGAAGAGAGTTTGAAAAGAGTTTATCCCCAGTCTCTGGCGTTTTGGGTGGGGGTATAAAAAGCAATATTACTGTCACTTGTAATACTTCAAACTGTTACAATCTCTGTTTTGATGACAGGCGACCATTTTGCAGTGGAATATCAATCTAACGCCAGGAGCCACATTTCTTTTCAACGATCCATATCGGTGACTATGAATAATAAATATTGCACGACATAAATAACGACCAGCTCCAGCCAAACAAACACTTCTCTGTAATCTGTTGCCTTGGTAAAGGAGATATGCCAATATGAGTAAGACAAACAGTCAGTACTCAATATTTGGAGCATGTTCTTTTGGATTAGGCAGATTTAATTTCACCGCCCAGTTAACCTGTTTTGTAAAGTGAAAATGAAAACTGTTTCTGCTTGGGTTTCATTTGCAACAGATATTTGGAGGCTACGTGTAGATGTGGCATTCCTGCCAACATTGTTGCCCCCCCCATGAGCAGTTTAGCCGCTGGCACTGCGCTACACCGGGACTGTCGGGGCTTCTCCAGTTAAACCCCCCAAAGGATTTTAGCATATTTTTTATTCTTAAATAAATATTTAAAAGTTAATAACCAGCCATTCTGTTCCAGTCCGATGCCCGGCTTTTGTGCTTGTGCGATGGACAATCTTCCGATCAAGAGAAGAGTGTATATAAGAGAATATCAATATAATTGCTAAGTTTGTCATGATAGCCGGCGCATTTTACACCATGGGTACAGTTGACAGGCGTAGGGTAATTGCACTTCTTGTTGTGGTTGCACTGTGGATATTTTTCCTTTCAATCCAGACATAGACATGTTCTACCCACTGGAGGACCTTCATGGGTCTCAAATGTTGGCCTTTGTGAAATGTGCCCACATGTTGGTGACTTGCGGGCCAAAGAATGTATTTTCCATAACCAAACTCAAAGTCCAGCCCAGCACGATTTCACCCTGCGTGATGCATGTGATGTCATGCATTCCATCGCTTATTTCTTCAAACCTGCATGAATCCAACGTCCTTTTTTTAGGCTCGACTTCCAGTCATAATGTATACAATTCTAGAAAATGCGTTTTGCCACAACCCTCTGTTGGACATTGGCGGCACGGGAAACCAACACACAAATAAACCAACAAACAAACAAGCAGACATCGGTCCCCAACGAAGCATTAGCTATTCATTCACGTCTCCACGCCGGGGGTTAGCTGAATGCTATGCCAGCCGCTCGCTCTGTGTGCAATGCTAATCAACTCCTGCAGCGGCTGGATAAGAAAGCTGCATTCCTCGCTCTGAACGGCAGCCAGCTATGAATGACTCATTTGCAATGTAAAACAAGATCAATTAGTAATCCAGCATGGAGGGCTGGTTCAAACCCCCCCCCAAAATAGGAGAAACCGAACCCCTTAACCTGAAATATACAAATTCCGGTTGTTGAGAATAGGAGAGCCTTTGAGTGTGTATTTTGTCAACTTTGTCAATATGTCACTCTAGTGGCTTTAGAAAGTGGATTGTCACCAGATTGTGATATTATGAGGAACATTTCGTTTTTATTTATGTGGAACTAAAATGTTTTAAAGGGGACTTTTTAAAATCCTTTCCCAGAGACATTGGAGTCATGGCAGATATGGCATTTTTGCCCTTTCACACTAACTATTTAAAAAGTGACACCTTGTGATCTCTTTTCATTTTCTTTTTTTTCCTGAAGAAAAACCCTTGTCGCGGCTTCAGACAGATAGCCACAACACTACAACCTCACACCTGGGTCACTGTCTCTCAATCTTTTTATATTCTTCTTTTTCACAACCTTTCTCTCACCCTCCACATGTCCTTCCCCCACGTTTCAGTCCTTTTAGGGTTTGAGGCTTTATATGCTGCTTTGCTGCGGCCATGTTAATGGAATCATAGTCAAAAAAGAGGCCATCTAAATATCATTAAGAAAATATTACTTTCCCGTTCTACAGATGGTCAATGGACTGCAGTGCTTTGAGAACAGTGGAATGGGCCCTCAGGCGGTTCTGTCTGCCAAGTCCCATGTATGATTTTGCCATTTTTAGAGTAGGCCTATAGTGATAAAGTATGGTAGCCTGACTGACACCTGCCTTCCCTTTCAAAGCATTAAATCCTTAACACCTTGGGAGCATTTTTCAATATGACATTGTCAAAGTAGACAGCTTTTATGGCCTGTTCAGAAAAAAAGAAGTGATTAAATAAAAATGTTAACCTTAAGTGTAATCTGTCATCGGTGGTAAAGGGCTTGACTAATTGACATTAACACTCCATTAGTGAGCCATTACGATGTCCATCGCTGGCTGCCATTACAGGGCCACGGTGGTGGCTGTCAGACCCTGATAGTTTCACAGTCATTCTTCAAACTTTATTTAAAAGAACGGCACATGAAAATCTATTTTCCCTTCTTTCAATAAAAAAACTGAAGGCAGGTATGTTTTGTTCTGGAGTTCCCAAACAGTGATAAGCAAAGGTGTGTGTGTGCCGGGGTGCTCTAAATGGTATTTTAATTACTTTGGCACTCTAATGTTGTGATATAAATGTGTTCAATGCAGTAGGCTGTAGCTGCATTGAAATAGAGTAGTAGTTCACCAATGAAGAATGAAGAATAATAATCCACCAGGACCTTTCAATACAAAGTCATTTTGAGAAAGGAAAATGACTGCAATAAAATGAAGCACAAAATTTAAAAGCAGCATAATATATTCAATCTCAACTAATTACACACATTAGCCTGTGTTATTAACAATACAGAACTTCACAGTTCCCAATAAATTCATAAATCCATTTCCCATGAATCCATGAAGATAGGGTCGAGGTAGACCTGAAACAAGTGATTTATCAATCAAAGACCATGAGAAAGTTCTACACTATAACTTGGAATACCACTTAGGATTGCTTCATGTCATAAGTGCACCAAGACGACATTCTTGCGATTAAAGATTGACCTGATAGCTGTGAGCCTATGGCCTTATGGAAGCCTTTAACAGAATCATTAAATATGAATGAATTAGTGGCAACCTTTATCCAGTGGAGACCTTCATGTTCCAGTGATAACCTATAGATCGCTAATATGTCCGTTAGCGAAGGTCAGTTATTTTCAACTTCAAGACGAGGCACGGAAATAAATCGATGTAAGATATATTATGGTGTTGACACTGATATACACAATTCACACATTTAGTTACAATGTCAACAAAGAAACAATACAAAGGAAAAAGGTTTTTTTTTTATGAACCATCTTCATGGGGGCTATTTTGGGCAAACGTGGGGAACCATTATCTTTAGGCCACTCCAACCGGGCCTTCTATGTATTTTAGCTGTGCTTTCTGAGATGCTAAACGTCTACACACCCTTTCTATGGCAGTTCATCAAGAAAGCGCAACAATACCCTTACGAGTTGTGACGAGAGAGAGACTATTGTTACCGCACATTGTGACGAGATTACAGCTGTGTGTCCGATGAAACAGCTGGAGATGAATGGATGAGCTGGAGATGAATCGATGAAGCCAGCCCTAAACCATCATCATCACACACTCCTTTTGATGGTGGGTGACAAATAGGGTTGAATCCCAATGTCGCTGGTCTACCTGTAGGCATCTTGAGCGAGATGGACGTATCTGAATTCATTGTAAGATGATGCCAAGCTTCTCCTGAATCACAGGTACCTGAATTCACTCATAAAAGACTCCCCCTCTCCTCTCTCTCTCTCTCTCTCTCTCTCTCTCTAGATAGATAGATAGATAGATATAGTTTTATATATATTTATAGGCATTCAGTGCAATTAATGTAGTGATTGCAGTGGTAATGTGTGATGTTTTATGCTGCAGGTGTGTTGTTAGAATTGTAATAAGAAGAATAATTACCTAATTATATAATAATTGGTGCTTCAGTAATTGTTATTGGTCTGTTTGCGTGAGGAGGCTGCATCTACTGAGTGTTATTCTGTGTGTGTAATGTGTGTAAGCATATAATGCATGTGGGTGCGTTTCTCTGTTCAGTCCTATGTGTGTATGTGTGTTGTATATTTTGGGGGTTAACTTTCATTTCAGACGGTGTTTTTAAGGCTATGTTTAATTCCCATAACCGCAAGAACAATTTAAGTCCTCCATAAGTAATAATGATTAGAATTACTGCTATTATCATGATGGTCTCAGGATGTTCTCTGCAGCCATTTTTGCAAACAAGAGCATTCTGATCAAATGTTGAGTCCTGATAAGTAATAATAATTCTTATCATTACCCCAATAACAGTCTCTGCAACACATTTACAATCACAAAGCTTGTATTAATTTTGAGGTGAACAGTCGGGTTTCAGTTTCCAACAGCTCCGTACTCCTCAATGTGTTTCCATATTTATTTGATCTCTGAATGCTTTCATGTAAGGCGAGCCACAGTGCGTCTGTGCCATTGTACCATCTCGCAGCATTCATTTTTAACAAACCCACCTTGGACCCAAGGTGCTGCTTCTGAAAACACTTTGCTGGGCTTGCATCAGTGCACACACAGAAGCATCAGGAAGCTCAAAGATGGCATCCCTCTGTATATAAAACTATTGTACAAGGGGGCGCTAACACATCTATACGTAGGAGTGCATTGTGTAGTATGCAGTATGTACACACAAGGGCTATGTTTGATAAACAAGGCTTCTATCCGCCACCATTTCTTTTCCTGTCGACGGCTCAAGTTATTCTGCACTGAAGACACGCCAGCGTCTCACTTTCATTTCTGTTTGAGCTGTGTCTGCTCTCTGCCCCCCCCTCCCCCCCTCCGCACAGGTGTCAATGTCACTGGAGGGGGGGGGGCTGTGTCTGTTTGGCATGATGTCATCGGCCAGGCAACAATGATGGCAGGTTCAAAAACATCTGTCAGAATATGGGGAATATGTGAGGTGAGCCTTATGGATTCCCGTTTGAATGTCGTCAACAATGATAAGCAGCGCGTGCTTGTGTGTGTTTTGATTATATATTTTCCCAATGCTGTTTGATGTTTACAGTTCTTTTAAATAGCAATGCTAACAGAGGCCTGTGTGGCAGGGAAATCAAAGTGTGCAGTGAGATGCCAAGTGTCTGCTGAGGTAATATATGGGCCTTTTCGAACACTGAAAAACAGGCCGTTGTTAACCCCAGCTGTACAAACAACAACAAATGTTTATTTATTCAATATCGACCGAAGAAGCTATCACCTATTTTGCTCCTTTTGTTTTCACATCTCCCTTTGTAATAGATATGACAATTGAATAAATAACCCCCCCACACTGCTTCCACACTACAAAAGGAAGAGAGAGGAAGCTTTGCTGTGCATAAATGCCTAGTTATTGGCAGGGGTTACAAGGGCTAGCAAGCCACGATTCATGTCAGAATGCTAACAGAATTCAACCAGGCAATCCCAGTGCACATTCCTGAATGTTCTGTCTTAAATGGATCAGTAAGGACTATCTTATCTAATCTTTAATAATTTTTGGGTTTTTTTCACTCTTCCAGAGCAGCAAATCACTATTGTCTATTTGTCATGTGACAATGTGGTTCCTGTTTAAAGCAGGATACAGGATTACTGCAGCCCCTGGGTGTTCATTTATAATTCCCTTTCAAACCAACAGAAACACAATTGGCTGATTAATGGTGAATGTAACAAGGTTGAGTTTGGCATTGTAATGCGCGTCATTTGTCTTCAATTCGTCTTTGCAGGGAGCACATTAGCTCAGCGCAGCTAGCTACCTTAACCTCAAAACCCTGCTCTAGTGGAATGCTGCTTCAGATCAACTGTTTTGATAGGTGTTGTACACTTCAATGTACGATAAAAAAAAAAGTTCTCTCTCTTCCTCACGATCGGACGCAATCAGCTTCCTGGCTTACAGCGTAACAGTTCACCACCTTCCATCACTTTCACTTCCTACCGTCTTTTTTTTGTAAATATGTTTTTTCTGTCTGCCAGCATGTGTGCATACAAAATTGTGTGTCTATAATTAAAACGACTAGACAGTAAATGTGTTAAGAGTCTCTGATCAGTTGTTAAAGCAACACACAACACTATATCTGTGTGTCTCTTTGTAGTTTGTCTGCCTATAAATCAATCTGTCTATGTCTCTCTGTTTGTCTATCCACCATTCGTATCTGTTCTGCTATTCCCTCCTCTACCTGTTTGCATCTCTGTCTGTCTACCTACTGTGGCTCTGTCTGTCTGTCCACCTATCTGTCTTGTCATTCTTTTTTTTAATCTCACATGTCTGTCGGTCTGTACATCCTTCTGTCCGTCTGTGTGTATCCTAAACCCTGCTTTGTATTCGTACCACCAAACCGTCAATCAATTTGACTGCTCTCTCCTCAATAGCGACCACCATGAATGGATAAGAAGCCGTGGACCCTCTAGAATGAGCACTCTGGGCTTAACATAAAGGGAAGGTCTTTAAAATAACGTCAGTGTGAATGTCAAAGAGAGGCAAACCTTACATTCAGTGAGCCTCTCTGATTGTAAGCCCTGTCCACGGAGCAGATCTTCCAAGTGAAGAAACGCAATTACAGACACAGGTTTTTTAGTTTTTTAATGATATGTATAGTTCTCAAAGGAATAACTGGACTGACAGATGACTGGTGAGTAACATTAAGTAATCTAACTCTTTTATCCAAAGCAACTGTTTCCTTTAGATGTTATTGATGAGCTGGTATGGGGTGAGGCATCGCACCCAGGGGTACTAATAGGAAGACTGCGGGTTCCAAGGTTTGAACACCGAACATTTCAGCTGGGGGTCCAACAGCCCGAAACCGCTACCCTGCCTCCACATCGTTCAGCAAGGAGGATTTCTTTCTCGACTTGAATGTGTGCTTTCTTTTCCTATTTCATTTTTTTTTACAATACCACCCCCATCCCCCCTCTCTTGCTAACCTCGTCCCCCAGTATCCCCTGCGACTCATCCATAATTCAGCACATGTGCGCTCCCTGACACAATGCAATTAATTTGTCTTTTTGTTAGCCATGTTTTCTTTTTTTTCTCCTTTTTAATCTTTTTTTTAAAGGAGCCCATCATGTTTTTTGGGGGGGGTTTAATTACTTTGCTATTTTTGGCAGGAGTGTTTTTATAAGATATCTGGAAAGCAATTGTTGCCTTGGTCAGTGGCCAATTAGATGGGGATACTCTTGTTTACCAATCCGGGCCATGAAGTAAAGAGATACAAATCTCTCTCTATAAAAGAGGGCTAATAGAGTCAAGCAAGGGCCTTCACTTGACTCAGAAATCCTGCAATTTTATTTTGTTGAGGCTTGCGTGACATCTCTGTTTTTACTACTTTGTGACTTCAAAAACCCACGGGTCAATTGCGTGGATTTTCTTCCAAAGAAAGTTCAAACTAGCATTTTTCAGTGCCTAGAAAAAGCATGCGATGTATTCTCAGTGGCACAGGTACTTTTGGCATTTTAACCGTTTGAAAGAGTTTTTGCTCCATTTTGAATCTGTGCCAAAGCATTGGGAAGATGAAGCTCTGAAAAGACTGTTGTACTCTCTTCAAGGTTGTACATCGTTTGTCTTATTGAACTGCTCTTGGGTTACTCTGTTGCATATTCTCATTCTCCTACTTTTTCTCTCTCCTTTAATCTCTGGTGGAGGTAAGATTTAAGAGCTATAATTTAGGTGATGGATGACATAGCTGT
>JAOPJK010163046.1:0-10130 GCA_027123565.1 Phycis chesteri
GCACTAGAGAGGTTGAACTAGAGGCTGCACTAGAGAGGTTGAACTAGAGGCTGCACTAGAGAGGTTGAACTAGAGCCTGCACTAGAGAGGTTGAACTAGAGGCTGCACTAGAGAGGTTGAACTAGAGCCTGCACTAGAGAGGTTGAACTAGAGGCTGCACTAGAGAGGTTGAACTAGAGCCGGCACTAGAGAGGTTGAACTAGAGGCTGCACTAGAGAGGTTGAACTAGAGGCTGCACTCTCTCACTCCTTCCAAACTCTCTCCCTAACCCCTAACCTCATCCCACTCTCTCTTATCCACATCTCTCTCTCTCTCTCTCTCTCTCTCTCTCTCTCTGTCACACACACACACACACACCAGGCCCCAGAGCGAGAGAAACAAAGGGAGCGAGGGGCAGGGAGTGGAGAAAAACAAACGGTCTCCTCTGTTGCATCCTTGTAATGAAAACAAAGGTCATCCTGGAGTTTCTGCTCCATGCTTGCTTTGGTTGGCCCAGCGACCATCAGATATGGTGCTGTGGCTGGCCAGCAAGAGAGAGAGAGAAGACAGAGAGAGGAAGAGCAGCTTAGAGGGGGCATTCCAGGGTAGTACAATTTAGTGTAGACGTATCCAGGAAAGGTTGTAGGTTGTTGAGGTCAGGGTTCAAGAGCTACAGAGAGAAACTGTCCAGACAGGTGGGCAAGACAGTTCAATGACAGCGGCGACTCTGCCTTTCACAAGATAAAGAATGATGACTCTCGAAAATATGAGATAAGACGGTTATGTCAGTCTGAGGTCAGTTCTTTTGTGATTATTTTTACGTGTGTTTGTGTGTGTGTGTGTTTCTCTGGCATATCCACAATGAAACACAGGATTTGGACAATAACAGGATATACCCCCCCCCCCCACAGTTACAAATCATCATCAAAGCAAACCGTGCTAACCATGGTCATAAGTAGTCTCTCTTCTGTCTGCCTTGCTCTCTCTCTGTGCTGCTTGTCGCAGGTGTGTGAAACTGACTGCTCTGTCTGCATAGCATGTGGGAGCAGTTAGATAATATATCCATAGAATGAGTAAAAGCCTCGTCAGTACAGTCATGCTGTGTGGTGTGTTAGAAAGGTCACTGTGGCCTCCAGTCTTAACAAAGCACAAAGACCCCGATGAGTATGTCATGTTCTGTGAGATACAGAAGTATCCAGCAATATTATCAGTATATCATATATATCAGTATATCAGTATGTCAAATAATTAACTCCTCCCTCACTTCTGGAACTGTACCCCCTACTCTCAAAATGGCGGCAATTACACCCATCCTCAAAAAACCTGGTGCCGACCCAACTGACCTGAACCAGTACAGGCCCATCTCCAACCTTCCCTTCATTTCTAAAACCCTTGAGAGGGTGGTTGCTGCTCAACTTCAGTCTCACCTTGACTCAAACAACCTCCATGAACCCTTCCAATCTGGTTTCCGCCCTAAACACAGTACTGAAACAGCCCTGGTTAAAATCACCAACGACCTCCTCCGTGCAGCTGACTCTGGATTACTTACCATCCTCATCCTCCTCGACCTCACTGCTGCTTTTGACACCATCTCCCACCCACTACTCCTGGAGCGTCTGGCTGACATTGGAATCACTGGCGTGGTACTTGCTTGGTTCACATCATACCTCACCAACAGACAACAGTTTGTCCAACTGAAGAACCACAAGTCAAGGTGCTCGGCTGTTCCACTGGGTGTCCCCCAGGGGTTAGTACTGGGTCCTCTCCTTTTCATAATTTACCTCCTTCCCCTGGGCACAATCCTCCATCACCATGGTGTCCATTTGCACTGCTACGCCGATGATACACAGGTCTAAATCTCCAGCAAACCCACTACTGCCCTTCCTCTCTCCTCCCTCACCACCAACCTCCAGGACATCAGGAGCTGGATGAGCAGGAACTTTCTGAAGCTCAATGGCAGCAAGACTGAGGCCTTGCTCATTGGCTCTAAAAACACCCTCTCCAAAGTGCAAACCAACATTGCCACAAACATCATCATCGATGGCTTGCCTGTACCTTTCTCAGCCAAGCTTAACAGGCTTCAAATGATTCAGAACTCTGCCGCCCGGATCATCACCCACACCAAATCATCCAACCACATCACTCCCATTCTCATCCAACTACACTGGCTCCCTATTCAATATCACATTGATTACAAAAACCTCATGGTCACCTTCAAAACCCTCCACAACTTGGCCTTCTGCTCACCCCCACATCACGCCTCAGCACCATGGGTGCTAGAGCTTTCAGCTGCACTGCTCCCAGGCTCTGGAACTCCCTGCCCCCACACATTCGACAGTCTGAAACCATAACAGCATTCAAATCCCACCTCAAAACTCACCTGCTCAAACTGGCCTATTCACTATAATGTTCAGTATAGTGTCCACTTGGCTCATCGTAACAGTCTTACTGTTTTATTCTCCCCACCCACACATGTCTACCCACCATATGTCTCGTCTTGTTCCTGCACTGTAAGGTGTCCTTGGGTGTCCTGAAAGGTGCCTCCAAAAAAAATGTATTATAATATAATATTATTTATATTATATCATTATTATTATTATCAGCATCAATGTATACTATCCCACTCTTAATAATGATATCACATATTATCAACAATGTAAAATATCCACAATTATCTTGGGGAAAAAATATTAAGACATTTTAGACACACAAGCTCATGATCTATTTGACCTGATTTGTCCCATTTAGAGAACATAGAAACAGACTTCCCCAGTTATGTTGCTTCATTTTAGGCTGTGGTCTGCTACAATGCTACAAGCAAAGGAAATATATTAAGATAATAAAACACAATACAATCAAGTACATATTCAAATAAGGACTGTAATTACTAGTCAACATGTCAACGTATCAACAACCAATTTACCGCTAGCATACCGCTCACAATGAGGGTTATATATAGGGGGTTATATATAGAGGGTTATATATATGACAGAGATGACAGAGATATATGTGCAGAGTCACCAAATAATCACACTACTATCTGATTTGCTAAATAAATATCAGCACACTCCCATTTTAGCATTCACACACAGCAATAAACTAAAGTAAACTAAAGTAGTACAGGTGGTCTAGGTGAAAGGTGAAACGGGAGAGAAAAAAAACTTCATACCAACAAACGAAGACTGAAAACTAGGTTAGATTACTATCAGAATGAAGCAAACAAATGTATAATGCAACTAATGACATGCTTTCTAACACAGCCAAGCTCGCTTGGCTACTGAGGTAGGTGGATCCCCGGCCTAGGGAAGCTACTGGTTGGATGTAGGTCCAGCAGTCCGGATGCGTCTGTCCACTCCAGGGTAATGTGTTACCATACCAACTGGCCAAAGTGCCTGCGAGAATTGAGGATCAACAATGAGCACCACTTGGTTCACAGGAGGTGTTTCCTGTCTGTCCACCTCTTCTGCCAATCTGGACCAGAAATGGCTGAGAAGGGCTTGGCTATGCCTCCATCTACGATTTCCTACAGTGTTCCTAAAGTCATAAATTACCTGAGTGATGAATCGCAGCTTCCCATCAATAAAATACTAGGCCTGATCTGCTACCTCTGAAGAGACATAGCCGAGAGGCTTAGCATTCTCAGAGCACAGTTTCGGTCACTGTCTGCTCCTTAAGTACAATCTTGAGAGCAGTCTTCACAGAATGTACTCATCTCTCCCACACTCCACCAAAGTAGGGAGGGCTAGGTGGATTGAAACAAAACATGATTTGTTTTTCCACCTGTTCTTTCAGGCAAGGAGCCATGACTTCCTCGCCCCATGTAGCCACCAACAAACGTTGTCCCATTATCCATTCCCTACCCATTAAGAGTAGCTCAAACAGTTTGCCTCTTCTGGCAATGAAACACTGACATCAAAAAGGCGTCACTGTCTCTCTAGAAGTGGCTTATACTGGCACAGACAAGCTGGTGGCATGTCTGCCATCTTAGGCACAGAAGGTCTGATCCTACTTGCTTGCTTCCCTCCCCCGCAGGATCCAAAATCAGAGACGCAGTTCAGCCAGAGAGTCTAATCGTCCTGGATGATTAGCATTGTCAAAGAATGTTTGGGATCTAACACAATCGGATGGCTAGAATCCGACTGTAGCTGCTCAGCTCCAAGCAGTCTCACTTGGACTTTGAGGAGTCCTGTCTCCTTATCATACTTGGGAGTCCAAAGTCTGCGTTGATGTATTCAGCTGCATCACTAGGTGAGCTAGAGCTTAGATCGGCCGCCCCATGTAGGGATTGTGTAGTTGCCTGCACAAGGTCTTTCCATGTGGAGAACATACTGACATCGGGAAGTTAAGGACAGGGATTGACAGTCACATGTCCACAGAAAGCTTATTTCTTACGTTTTTCATCCTCTGGTTCCGGATAGGCTGAAGGGCTAATCGGCAAGTGATCTTCAGTTTAACATAGGAACTCAGGGCCTTGGTGCTAACGATGTGGTCAAAATTGCTCCTTCAAGGTCTTGCCCTGTGTGAGATCAACCGCCGTGTTGTTCAGAGTATCCACATATGCTCACATAGTTAGGGTTCTGAATCTCTGCCACGCATGTATTAGAAAAAATCTGATGGTAAGGTGAGTTCACTTTGAAGAAAACTGGCTAGTTGAGCACCAGTGAGAGCAGAACTCAGCTCCAATCGAGGCATGGAGAGTTGCTTGTTGGCTGGCAAAATGTATCTGTTGAAACATGCCATTGAAGTCACTGCTCACTGCAACAGGATACTGACGCTATCGCATGAGGATTCCTAGCAGGGATGGGCCAAAGTTTGGTCCAGGGAGGAGAAGGATGTTGAGGGACCGCCGATTACACTGGAAAGAACAGTTAAAGACTATCCTGTTTTTGCCATTGCGCCTTTATGGTGAGGTATTTATTAGGGTTGCTTTAGCTATCTCAGGAGGCACCACTGTTACATCTGTTTCTTCTCTAGCTTCTGAATCCCCTAGCAGTACACCTCGATACAGTGTGGGTCTTTGGCAAGTCTCCACTCTGTGCTTCGGAGACGTAGTCAACACTGCTTCAATAGGAGCCTGGAGGGTTGTGGTGTTGGGTCGCCAAAGCAGCAGTGTTGCAAATATATGTATGCCAACACCATTGACTCTGACAGTGGATGTCTGGAGTAGGTTTTTAAGGCTTCCTGTTCCTGCTTCGAGTGGGTTATATGCCTATGTGCCACACCAGCCAAGCTTGGTGTGTACTGCAATAGGTCCATCTGGCAGGCCCCAACACACACACACACACACAGGTGTCAGAAGATGAGACATGTCAACTGAAAGGCAGAAGATGTTGGCCATGGTACAAAGGAGGTAGAGATAAGTTGCAGAGTTGGAGAGTCATCCCTGGAGAGCAGCGTTCACATCCGACAACCTATGTTATCGGATGTGAATGCCTGACGTACAGTATATGAGACTTCTTTAAAGGTTTCGGTAGGGAGGATACGTAAAAAGTAACCAAAGCACCTTGGAGCTGTACTGCATCTTGGTGAAAGGGTGAGTGTTTCAGACTCTGAGGTGAGGTTCAGGTGTTGACCAGCTTGTGGCAAGATGATGCTTTGCTCTGAGCCGTCGTCAAGTACAGCATACATCTCTAGGACTCTAGGTCTCCAATGTGAAGAAGGACTTTAAACCATTATCATCACTTTTAGGGACCTGTTCGGTCTGTCCAAGTACACTTTTGTAGTGGGAACAGTCACTGTGAGCACACTTTTCTAGGTGATGCAGCACCCTTTGCAAGTGTTGCGGGGCCACTTGAGGGTGCAAGCATCAGGCTTGTGAGATCAGCCACTCTTCCAAAACTGCTGTCCATCCGTTATCCACTTCACAATCTGTGTTCAGTTTCTCGAATTCTGGCCAAACAATGTTGATCTTTCTTTGTCGGCTTGGGAGCTTCAAAGTTGTTGAGAGCTGCAGCTCTGCCTGTTATGTGCTTCGCCTGGGATTTCATCGGTTGTCGGGACTCCAAGTCAGGTAAGGTGTCGGTTTTCTCTGTGCCTGTTCAAAGAATTCCCTGATTCAGGTAGTGTTCTACAAATCCAACATGGTAGCTTGGGGGCATCTTGTTTTATTGTCGGTCGACATGGGATCCACATCTTAGTTTGTAGCTGTTCCGTCCAGAGTCTTCAGCATGCCCACTAGCAATTGAATAGACCTGCAAAAATATCTAACCATTCAGTCTCCAAACGTGGAGACTGAACGCTGAAGCATTCATAATGCTGGCTAGTTCACTCTGGAAGAGCCTTTGGGGTTGGCTGTACTTGTCCTGTAGAGTTTGCATGGTCATGGTGTACATCCTCAGATCTCAGATTGTAACCTGGGAGATAATGGCATAATCGGCCTCTCTGTCATCTGAAGGAGATGATGAGGCTCTTCCATCTCTTTAAGGAGTTGACAAACTTGGCTATCTCTAACTCGTTCTCTCTCTTCTTAAGCTGTCGCTGTTGTCCCAGTTGTGTGGGTAATGATTCTTAAACTCTATGGGCCTCATCTTATATCTGTTGAGCTTCTCTGCCTTGAGTGTGGAGTCACTGACATTCAATGTCAGGTTGTTGGTCCTCTTCATGTTGCCGCTGCACCTCCTCTAGCACCATCGGCTTCACTGGCTCTTTGAGCAGGGCTCAGTAGCTCTGAGGACATTAGTGGAGAGTCTGTCGATGAGCTGATGAGCGTACTGACCAGGAGCTGGTGCTCCTCTAAGATGAGTTCCGTGTTTGCTCACTATGTGAACCTTGAGAGAGGGAGCCAGTTACCAGGACTGGGTTTGTTCCTGATGAGGTAGAGTTGCAACCACATAGTCAGCCAAGGGTACGCTGGGGGGTGTCTTTCTCCCTGTGAAGCATGATGATGCACAGTTTGGGCCTGAGCATCTGTATTTGTACATTCCATACCTTTGTTGGTACCCTGATCCGGCTTGAAGGACCATAAAATGGAAATGGGGTCTCCAAGTAATCAGGTGGTTAGAGCGACTCAAACTATGGCTGTGTGTCCCGATTAGAGAACACGGAAACAGACTTCCCCAGTTATGTTGCCTTATTTTAGGCTGTGGTCTGCAACAATGACACAAGCAAATGAAATGATATTAATATAATTAAGTACATACTCATATACAAATAAGGACTGTAATTACTTTGTCAAAATATATCAACAACCAATTTATGAGGGTTATAAACCAGAGAAATCTCTGGCAGAGAAATATGTGCAGTTACCAAATAATCACACTACTATCTGATTTGCTGAATAAATCTCAACACACTCACCGTTAAGCATTTGCACACAGCAATAAACATAGGTAGTAAAAAAAACACTCTTAATAGTCGAATATACCAGCTCGTAACAAGGCAGCTCGGGTGACGTCAGGTTAGATTACTATCAGAACGAAGCAAACAAACGTATAATAGACAGGCAAACTCATTCCACAACGATGTGGGCTTTCTCACATACTCATTGAAACAGAACATTCCAGCACACATGTCATCCATGTGGACAACTTGTGGACAAAGTTGATTTGGAAGGTACAGTAACAATGACACTGGAGTAAACAAAAAACACTTCCTTTCCATGTAAAAGTTGCCTTTCTAATTATAATTTATTATTACAATTCACAGTAACTTACAGTGAAGGAGTCGTTTATCAGTATGACTTCTCTCTTAACGATACACAGCTAAATAACACACAAGTACTTTATAGACCAGTACAAACAGCAGCAGCACCTTCGGGTGACTCACTCCTCATTTCTTTGTCGATTGCCAAACTTTAAACTGTGCCAGCGACCGGCTAACACTGCCAATGTTAGCCTACATTTTGGGAATTAAAAAAGGAAGGGAAGAAAAATTATCTCACTTTAGCATTCGCTGCCTTCTGTCACCCGAGTCATTCTTAACCACACTGTCAATGCAGAACTAGAGATTAGATAAGGTAGTACTATTGTTGTTTGCCGCTGAATTCCCGTAAAGATGTGAGGGCGACACAAATATCTCACACAGTTCCTGTGTGCCCTCTGAGCTGCACTACTGTCTCCCTCTCTAACAGTGCCTACAATGAGAAGGACCTCTGCATTTCCCTGGATGGTGCCTCCGCTGTCTGTAACCTAACGGGCGGCCCTGGTGGTGGTGATGGAGGGGGGGGGCACAACCCCCCCAGAGACAGGACACTACATTCGCCGCTCAGGCTGTGGCCCGTTGGTGCACGGAGGAGCTGATGAAAGAAGCAGATTACGGGGCTCTCTGTGTTGTGACTAGGCTCGCTGAAGGCAACATGTGATGACAGCAAGATAACGGTGTGTGTGTGTGCCCAAGAGTGTGTACATGCATGCATATGTACACCCATGTGTGTGTATGTCTGTGTGTATGTAAACCCATATGTGTGTTTGGGTGTAAATGCTTACTGCTTCGTGAGTGAGGTGGCAGGGGCAGACAGAGGGGCAGACAGAGGGGCAGACAGCTACGTGCTCATCAGAGAGCACTATGATGCCCTGCCCAGACGGCCCCATTAAAACCTTGGCACCCGGTGCCCTGCTCTTCCTGTTTTCGTCTCTCTCTCTCTCTCTCTCTCTCTCTCTCTCTCTCTCTCTCTCTCTCTCACCCTCACCCTCTTTATCTTCAGTGTGTGTGTGTGGGTGTGTGTACACACTTTTAGATAAGTTGTATATTCCCCTTGTTATATACAATTAAAAACACAATATAAAACACAAGTCATACAGCAAAAAGTATTCTAGTTATAGGCTTCCCCTATAAGTAGCTATGAAAACTGACTCTCGCTATACTGTACGTTTTCTGTGATATGCCTATTAGTCATCAATTATTCCACCCTAAGTGTTGTTATGTTATTCATGTTAAGTCATGAATGACATTACAAGTCATAGACATAGTCATACAGTCAGACATACGTGAAGGTCATGCGCTGTGCGGTAGTGACACCGTGCGGTCAGACGTGCACACTAACCATGTGACCATGTTTCACAACCACAGCGAGTCGCTGCTGCGCCGTCTGCGTCGTCTCAACTCCACCGCCAGCAGAAGTCATCCAAAGAATTTCTGCTACAGCTGATTCGGTCGCCATCTTTGCCCCGACATAAACAACACAGATGAGTTACGGTGGCGTTTTGATCTGTCGCTCGCATTACCTGAAAGTGAACCGTCGGAGGAGTATTCAAGACAAGTCGTTGTTTGAACAGAATATGACGATTCAGCCGCTCACTTGAGCTTCGTGGATGACAGGTACCAGCGTTTTGTTGCTCTCTGAGGGACGCCAGCTGACTGCTGCTGGTTTGTTGTTGGCCATATCATGGTGCCATGACAACGCCGTGTCGCTCCCCGGTTGGGAATTAAATGACCTGATTGCATTAACGCGCTCGTATACTTGTTTGACATTTCATGTAAAAGCCATGGTTAGCTTTCAATCGTTAACAGAGGAGCAACGACGAAACGCAAAGGCTTGCCATTCGCTTCCAGTTCCACAGGGCTAACCAGGCCATTTAACCATGGAGGCTGAGACATTTTTACAATACTTGTTTTTGCCTTGGTTCTCTGCCTCTCCCTAACGCTAAGCAATAATTGTGTGTTGATTACAGAGATGGGGGTCCTACGTGGGTCTCTCGGTTGTAGGGAAGGGAAGGTTTAAAGGGGTGAGAAGGAGGGGGCATTGCTTTCTGACAGCAGTGGCCCCCGGAGAGATGGACCAGGAGTATGAACGACGGCTGTTGAGGCAAATCAACCACCAGAACCTGCCGAGAGAAACACACCCGACGAAGGTGAGTGCTACGGTCAGCTGTGATTCTATTTACTGTGAACAAGAATACACACACACACACACACACACACACACACACACACACACACACACGATACTACTCTGTCTGTGATGTATTTCTTGGCCCGTCAGTGTGGGGGAGCCACTTGCAGTCCACTCACGGTCAAGTCAGGTGACCGTTTCATCCCCACCCGCGCTGGAAGCAACTGGAGTATCAACTTCCACTACGCCAACGTAAGCATTTATAAATCTCTCTACTCTTTCTACTCTCTACTCTCTACTCTCTCTACTCTTTACTCTCTACTCTCTCTACTCTGTACTCTCTACTCTCTCTACTCTCTACTCTCTACTCTTTCTATTCTTC
>JAOPJK010163324.1:0-11810 GCA_027123565.1 Phycis chesteri
AAAATCCTCCAACAGCTCAAAAACAGTGGAGTTGTATTAATGTGACTTCGTGAACAGGGTCTAACTTGTTTAAGTTTGTTTTTTATAACTGGTTCTCTCTCTGGCTCGGGATTGACCTACATATTACGTGCTTCCATATCCGCAGAGAGGGAAAGAGGGGGAGCTGATGCAGACACTTGCATCTAAAGATATTCCCTGCAACATCCTTTCCGGGATTATAGTGAATTCAGCTGCAAGGTTTCCCCACAACTCTGTGCTTGAGCTGCTTGAGCCACAGTCAGCCATCAGCTACATTCTGTCTCAAGGTATTTTCAAACAAAAAGGCATTTGTCACAGACAATTTTATTATTACAGTTTTTACAGTGTTTAATGTATTTATTTGCAGTGTTAATGCATTGTGTTCATCCATTGGTCTGCTGTAGAATGGAAGGCACTACAGGTGGATGACATGGCTGAGGAGATTATTCGAGGCTGCAAGGCTAGAATAGCGTCACTGGTGGACTCCCTGATTGTAGGGCATGTACCACTGGGAGATCTGAAGACCACCCTGGAGCACAAAGACACGTTTAAGAAGCTCTGCTACCACTGTGTGTTTTATGCTTTAGTCTAATATTATAATGCTCAATTTACATCCAAGTGGAACGGTACACATATCAAACAGTTTCTTCCCAATGATGTCCTCTGCAGGTAGAAAAAGTGGGACATTGGAGTCCATTCCTGATGATGCAGAGGGTATTCTGGCTCAGAGAGAGAAGGATCTCACCTTTTTCTTACAGGAACAACAACACGTGAACACATTGATAAAGATGTTTGCCAAAGTCACAGAAAGCATCACAGGTAAATAATGATTGGGTTTGTTATCTTACATTTCCATTCCATTTACTTTCCATAATTTACTTTACTTTGTCCAAGCTTCTAAGCTTGGACAAAGAACACCCTTCTGTATCATGTGTGCTGTTCTATTGTGGTCGTATATTTGGTTTCCAGTAACTGAGTTATGTTTTCATCCAGTGTCTGAGTTGTTCACACTCGAAGAGCAACATAGAAAAGACGTCTGGGCAGTGAGCCTGAACAAGTTGGTGCTGGTCAATAGTTTGAGGGACCAGGTGGAGTCCGACAGAAAGGTCCTCTGGTATTCACTTAGCACAGAGGTCCTACAAATGGCCTCAACAATGCATTACCTGCACCACAGCAACCTTATTCTCGCATACTGGGTCAGATGGGCCTCAAGACTGGCTACAAACCGATTCGACAGCTCAGTGTCAGTTTCGGTAACCCTAGCGGAAACCTGCGACTGGATCTGGCAGCCACTGCAAGACCATTACCTCCAGTGTGGCTACAACATCGCTGGCGCAACCATCACGTTCAAACATCTTGACCAGGTTTTGGTGGATGCAGGGGACTGTGGAGATGGGAAGATGATGAAGCAGGAGCTGAGTTTGATGGCTGAAGTAATGTCCCTATGTGAAGTCCACAATGAGTTATTCCCTGAGAACAACTGGGTGGAGACGAGACTCCGTCAGATCCAGGATTATCGGCAGGTCCTCGGGGTGGCAGCAGCAGCAAGATCAGTACTGCAAATTGCAACTCAAATGGAGCTCTCTGGAGACTTCAGTGAGATCCAGAATTTCACCCAACTGGTAACCGCATAAATCTCTGGTTATAGAATTGATTTAGTATTGGTTTCAGGGTTTTGTTTGTGTTTTCATGCATTGTGTTTCAATGTGCTGTATGTGTATATGTTTGTTATCTACACAACAGAAATCGGAGTCTTTCAAACGGAGTACCCTTGATTCGCTTCCGAGCAACCTGATCAGTGCCAAACAACAACTTTCAACTGTCACAAAGCAGCAGACCTTGTGTCTGGATGAGTTCTTTAAAAGCCACTCTCTGGTCACCTGGGTCAAAGATAACCTAAAGAGTGAGCGCAAATTCTCTCTGCTTTCTACCTTATAGCAGTTAAACTACCTAAACTATACCCTCTGTATCATATCTGCATATTTCATGCTCCCACAACAGACATGGGCGATGTGAAGGTGTTTGTCGAGCTGGCCTCAATATCTGCTGGAGAGAACGACACAGAGATCGATCAGGTGGCTTGCTTCCATGATGCAGTGATGGGTTATGGGCCACTGCTCTACACTCTTGCCCCCACTGCTGGTTTTAATGAATTCATGACCTCGGCAAAACTGGTGTGGGAAGCCCAGCATCGAGATGAGAAGCTACCGGATAAATTGGTACAAATGTGGCTCTATTATACCTCTATTATACCTCAATGTTAGAATGACTCTAGAATAGTGACATAGGTGCCAATGGATTTGCCTTGCAGATGGACTCTACACGATTGTTGAGCTGGCTAAAGGGACTGAAGGAGACCCATGGGTCTGTTGAGCAGTCTTCCCTCTCTCTGGCGTCCTCCATTAATGAAACAGGAGTTTATCAAATTGGATGGTCCAAGGAAAACACAGAAAAGGTGAGTTGTCATGATGATTTTTCTTATTTTAATTTCTAGAGTTCTTCAACACTATCCTGAAGGTCTTAGGGTGTTTGCCACAGCCTACCTGTAGAGTAGGCTGAGTGAGAGTGTTAATTTCCACATGCAGAATTCATTGTACTTGCAAGTATCTGCAAAATGAATTAATAAATAGTGATGATGACGCTGCAGCTAGCTTTGCCTCACTGATGATGATGTAAAGCTCTCCATTTCTATGGCCGTTTGTTCCATTTTAAATGCATTGTGCTTATCATACTTCTCAGAGGTGTCTACAGAACCTCATGTGTGTTAAAGTGAACAAGGGCCATGCACAGAAGAGCTACAGCCTTGAGGAGCTGCTGGAGCTGCAAAACAAACTCATGCTCATGTCCTCCAAAGGAGAACATGGCAAACGTCAAGTCAGAAGGTTCACACAGGTTAGAGGACTTTTTGTGTTTGAGGGTAACCAATTATTATTATTACATTATTTTGACATATCCTTCATGAATTCACCTCTCTGTTTTTGTAGGTCCTTGAAGGTGTTCAAAGAGTGGCCTCAATTCTGCTTGAAATGCAAATGTCAGGCAACATGCTTTATAGGGAATGGCATGCTCGGGTCACCTGCTTACAAGAGTGCCAGCCATGTATCCAAGTGAGTTTCCTGTCATTTGAGGACAGACTAATTGAGTTCCAAGGGGACGTGACAGAGAAGCTACAACAGCTTGGTCGGTCCATGGAAATCTGCCATAAGGAATGGTGTTTGTTTATCAGCGAAAAACGCTCCAACTTCCATATGCTGAACCACTTCACCTCAGAGCAGCTGGTCTACCTATGCTACTGGATACACAGTGTACTCCACCTGCAGACCCCGGTTCCTCAACAGCTATGGCATCTGCTCACTCCCATCAAGCCCCAGTGTACCCTGGATGATATCAGAATGGCTTTTGAAAATGCAACAGGCATAACTGAACAAGGTGTCGAGGATTTGATTCAGTTTTCCTCAGAGGATGAAGATGACACACTAGCGGATGGTGACAAGGCTATGGATTGCTCACTGTTGACCAAAGGTGAGGATGGTAAAACAAATAGCATGGAGGATCTGTGGAGAGAGTTCAAGGATAACATGCCACGGTATCTACACCAGCACTTGGACATCTCCATACTTGCATGCTTCCTTTCCTGCCTATCTGATATGAGCCAGCAACACATCTCCAGGAACCTACCAAGTACCCTTGAGGAGGGGAAACCCAACCTCGTACTATGTTCCACCACAGAGGTTTTCCCGACGACACTGTCACTTTATGTGTACAGCCCAGAGCAGCCTCTGCCATCCACCGACGAGGTGCTGGTGTGCAGGGAGGTGACCACAGAGGAGGAGGTGGAGATCTTTCTTCGGCGTGCTCTGGGACAGGGCTCCAAAGTGAGCCAGAAGAGGATTTATTCTCTGGTCAACCCCGGATTGTTGGGCTATGAAGTGAGCGTGGCCCTCGGAGAGCTGTTTGACAGCCTGGAGAGATGTGCCGATGTCCACTATCGGCTGGTGATCGTCAGTCCCCTGGTGCACCAGCACAGATATGTGCCTTCCTTCTTCAGTAATCACAAAGTTCAGGCAGGAGTGACTGTAACGGCTGAAACCGCCATGAGATATATCCACCACCACTTCACCATCAACAATAAACACAGTCCTGTGTCAATGATATCTCCAGAAAAACTGTCCGTTTGGGTTGTATCTTCTCAGCGTCCTGCAGTTGGTAAGAATATTCTTGTTTCAACGATCATTGGTAGTCATAACTCTAGAGGACACAGAACATAAAATATACATAATATATATATATATTTTTTTCTTTCTATTTGCAGGAAAATCCCTTTATGTCGACCGTTTGTTCCAGAAATTTCAGCAGAAGGCTTCCCTGGCGCAGAAGATCACAATCAGAGTGATTGAACCACACATTGATATCGACACAATGATTCAGACTCTGTCAGACCGACTAGCATCTATGAGAGAGCAGGATCCCATTCTTCTTCACATTGACACTGCAGCAGTGAGTCTATAACATACTCTTTCTAAATACTCAATTCATTGAGAACTGATTTTGACAACTTCAATTCAACTGTTTGATATCTCTGTTTCCATTTGTCCATTATTAGGTTAACTCTGGTCTGGAAGAATTCCTATTCCAGTTGCTAGTTTTACGCTGTTTGTGTGACAGCCAAGGAAACGTGTGGAGAAGGAATTTAACTCATCTATTCATGATTGAGGTTCTGAAACCATACAAACATTGTCCAAAGCAATCAAAGGAGGTAAATTAATCTACAAAGTTTTTTTGCCAAAGGAGAATAGGGTGGCCAATATATATATATATATAACTGGGATTAATGGGTTGATGATTTTTTATTTTCTCACAGGTGAAACTTGGACTTCTTGACATTCTTCCTACCATCCAGTGCAGAACTCCTAAGGAGGTGCACCACTTGCTCTTGAATGACCCAAACATGTTGACCAAGAGGGACTTTGACCCACTCATGGACAAACAAGAGTTTCACAGCGAAGGGATTCAGAGACCCTATCAGTTTTTAAAGCTCTTCAAACGCAAACAAAACCTGGATCCATTCAAGTACCAGGATGTAAACGGTGATCCTCAAGACTGCCTGAAATACTTCCTTTCCAATTGTGGAATGCTTGACCCATCTTGGGCGGAGTTGAAGAATTTCTCATGGTTCCTTAATGTGCAAGTTAAAGATTGTGAGAACTCAATTTTCTGTGATCGAGATTTTCTCGCCGACCAACTGCCCGGTTTCAAGGATTTCATTGTGAAGTTCATGATTCTCATGGCACGGGATTTTGCTTCACCATCGATGGATTCAACTCATCCTCAACACATCAACGAGGATGACATTTTCATCTCCATGACCATGCGCAAGCATTGGGAGCGTGAAGCCCATCCATACATTTTCTTTAACGCAGACCATTTGTCAATGTCTTTTCTTGGCTTTAATGTGAAAAAATGCATGAGCAGAAACACATTTGATGCAGTTGACCTCCACAGTGAGCAGGTGCTGATTAAAGATGTAATGACACAGAAAATCTTTGAAGGTTTAGAACGCCAACATATCTGCCTCACTGAAGACTTTGACCAGCTACACCGGCAGGACAAAATCATGCGGATATGTCGTGTTGTTGGTGCCAACAAAGTCAACACGAACAGAGATTTTGATCCAGACCCGACATATGAGCTTACCTCTGACAATGTGAGGAAAATGCTGGCTATTCACATGAGATTTCGTTGTGGAATTCCTGTCATCATCATGGGAGAGACTGGCTGTGGAAAGACTAGACTGGTCCGCTTCCTTTGTGATCTGCAGAAGGAGGGAAGAGAGCTCGAAAACATGAAACTTGTCAAAGTTCATGGTGGAACTACAGCTGAGATGATCTACAGAAGAGTAAGGGAAGCAGAGATCCTCGCTGAGCAGAATTTCAAAACAAACAAACTAGACACCATTTTATTCTTTGATGAGGCAAACACCACAGAGGCCATTTTTGCCATTAAGGAAATCCTGTGTGATCAGACCATTCAAGGAAAGCCTCTGAAGTCAGACAGCGGCCTGAAAATAATTGCTGCTTGCAATCCATACCGAAAACATACACCTGAAATGGTGAAACGTTTGGAACTTGCAGGTTTAGGCTACAGAGTAAAGGCAGAGGAAACAGAAGACCGTCTTGGAAATGTCCCGCTGAGACAGCTTGTGTACAGAGTCCATCCTCTGCCTCCAAGCATGGCTTCACTAGTGTGGGATTTTGGTCAGTTAAGCGATGCCACCGAACTTTCCTACATCAAGCAGATTGTCCAAAGAAAAGTGGACAGCAATAATTTGCCAGTGGTTTGCGAGAAAGTCATTTCAAATGTGCTGGCAGCCTCACAGCAATACATGCGGTTGCAAAAAAATGAGTGCAGCTTTGTGAGTCTGCGAGATGTGGAAAGGTCAATGAACGTCTTGATCTGGTTTTACAAGCATGGCAGTGACTTCAAAAATCTAAAAGATTTCATCTTGACAGACAGGGTATTGAGGTGTTTGGTTCTTGCAGTTGGGGTTTGCTACTACCCAGCTCTTGTGCAGACAGAACCTTACCTTTCCCACATTTGCAGATACTTCCCAGGGCCTCTCCGCTCTGCAGAGGCATTACAGCAAGAAATTTCAGCCTGTCAAGACTTCTTACTTCAAAACATACAGACAAGAGGAACAATAGCCAAAAATGCAGCCCTGAAAGAAAATGTGTTTCTCATGGTGATTTGCATTCAACTCAAGATCCCACTGTTTCTAGTTGGCAAACCAGGGAGCTCCAAGTCCCTGGCTAAGACAGTTGTTTCTGATGCCATGCAGGGACAGAACTCACATGTTGAACTGTTCAGGAAACTCAAACAGGTCCACATGGTTTCCTTCCAATGCAGTCCTTACTCAAGTCCTGAGGGTATCATCGGGACCTTCAAGAACTGTGCTCGTTTCCAGAAGGATAAAAACATGGATGAGTATGTGTCAGTTGTAGTGCTGGATGAGATTGGCTTAGCAGAAGACTCCCCTCAGATGCCCTTGAAGACACTTCATCCTCTCCTTGAGGATGGTTGCATTGACAATGACAGGCCTGATCCACACATGAAAGTTGGATTTGTTGGTATCTCAAATTGGGCTCTTGACCCAGCCAAAATGAACAGAGGAATATTTGTGTCCAGATGGGATCCCAGTGAGGAGGAACTTGTGGAAACTGCTAAGGGGATTTGCTCATCCTCAGAATTAGTATTTCTGAAAATCAAACACCTCTTCCCACCTTTAGCGAAAGCCTTTTTGAAGATCTGTAAGAAGACCGCAAACAATCAGTTCTTTGGGCTGAGGGACTACTACAGTCTCGTGAAAATGCTTTTTTCAATCGTCAATCGCTCGCAACAAGAGCCAAATGACAGGCAGTTGGTCGAGGCAATCTTGCACAACTTCAGTGGACAACCAGAATGTTTTGACTCTCTCACGTTTTTCAGTGAGGTCTTTGAAAACCTATCTGAAGTTCCCAGGCCAAGTGCCCTGCAAATGATACAAAATAATCTGGATTGTGACAGCGGCCATGAGAACCGGTATCTCCTTTTGCTCACCACTAACAATGCAGCTCTCTATATGCTTCAACAGCATATCTTTGCAAACGGAGACCAAGTTCCCCCTGAGATTGTGTTCGGCTCAGGATTTCCCAAGGATCAGGAATACTCCCAAGTTTGTCGAAATGTGAACCGTGTAAAGACATGCATGGAAACGGGCCGCACAGTCATTCTTCTGAACATGCAGAATCTTTACGAAAGCTTGTATGATGCCTTGAACCAATACTATGTTTACCTCAGTCAGCAGCAATATGTAGATCTGGGTCTCGGCTCACACAGAGTCAAATGCCGTGTGCACAAGAGCTTCAGGCTCATTGTAGTGGAAGACCAGAAGAAGGTCTATGAACAGTTCCCTGTGCCCCTCATTAATCGACTTGAAAAGCACAGAGTGGGAAGAAGTACAGATCTGACGCCATGGCAACGCAGGGTCCTGGAGAAACTGAGGGAATGGGTGAAGGACTTTTTGGGCCATGCCTCAAAGGATTTTGCACTGTCTGACGTGTTTGTTGGCTTTCACGATGATGCATGTGCCAGTGCTTTGTTGCAAGCCTTGGAAAAAAGACCACAAACACTGTTGGACAATTCTGTGGGACAACAAGGAGAAGAGCTGCTTGAAGCAAACAAAGATGCGGTCACCACAGGTGATGATGCCATGGATACAGTGATTGTCAAAGACCAGCATATCAGTGAGTCTATGAAGAAGACAGACAATGTCTCGACAGAGAAACCAAATGAAAACTCCGGAGAAAAAATTGTTCCTCAAATGCTTGGAGAAGGGACAGAGAAAGAAATCAGTTCAGGGGCTGCCGTTAACAGTGAAGAAGAGGTGTTGGAATTGGCCAAATGTTTTCTGTTGAACTGTGCCACCCCAGATTCAGTACTGAGACTTAAACATTCTGACTTGACAAATACTGAGAAGAGGAGACTTCTGAGAAATTATTTCCAGCAACAGTGTCATCATTCACTACAAGATTTCCTGAAAAATCACTTGAGCAAGCCACAAGAGTCCAGCAGGTTCCTTGAGGTAACATCCCAAGAGATGCACTTTCAGATTTGTTTTCAAATTTGTTATGTTCTAATAAATAATAATAATAAATAATTTCTGGTTTCTGCTCTTTTTCTACCAGGTCACAACATTTTCCAGCTTGCTAACCACATCAGATGTAAGGGCAGTAGCCCATGTCCTCGGCCTGCAGCGTGACAGACTCCTGCTGTTATCCCTACACCAGTTTGACACAGAGGCATCATTCTACAGCAAGATACGGTACATCACTCCCACGTTTCTTGTTGAATGCTACTGCATTTTTTTTGCAGAAGAATAGCTACTACTTACACTGCATTATATGTTTCAGGAGCTTTCTACAAGATGGTGAGCCCTCACCTCTCCTTTTAATCATTCAAATGGATCTTGAGGAGCACTGCAGTGATGAGCTCATAGCTTCTGCAAAGTAGGACACAAGCCAGGCTCTAGATGATACTCAGATAATCCACATACTTTCATTTAAAAGGATGCATTTTGATAACCCTGTACCTTTATTCAGGTATTGCACCATGAACTACCTGATGTCACTGGACCACCACGCCTGTTGGGTGGTTTTCATCGCCAAGCTGTCAAGGATCCCCAGTGGATCTCAATACATCGGCTTCCAGGGAGGTCAGTGAATAGTCAGTGGAAGTACGATCTGATCGTACAATTTAAAGTAGACACGTTTAACAACGACACATTCATATTTCATGTGCGGTTGGTGCTGCAACAGTGCGCTATGACCAGCCTTAGTCTAATTTAATTTCAAGGATATGTCGAGAACCTTATCCTTATCCTTCAATGTCTTTCTTCTGCTTCAAAGGAATCTGGCACTCAGTGCATATTGACGATCTCAGAGACACAGAGGACATGAGCTTGAACCTGTCGGCTTTCTGTGCCACTCCCATTAGCAAACTACTTCACCCTCAAGCTTCTGGTATCAAATGCACAATGCTCAATTAATACCTCACTTATTAGTGGTACCTTTATTTACGGATACAAATGTTGTGGAATATGAATTGGTGTTTATATTCCACTAAATCTAAAGCACATTTTGCAGAATATATTCTTGTGCTTTAGCTAAATGTTTAATAAATTTTCATCTCCTAAAAGAAAAAATGGAAATGGAGAGGACAGCAAATAACACAGAAGAGGACAAAGATGGATGCCCAAAGGTAGGTATAACGTTACAGCATTTCCCTCACAATACTTGCTACGTACATATTTTGGTAAAACAACATTGCCAACTGTGCAGACTCACATTCCACAGCAAGTGTTTAAAGCGCGTTCAAACATCCTGTCTGTGTCAATGCGCAGGAGCCAGTCGCTCACCTCCACAGACTGTCCTTGGTGAGGTCTTGTGTTCAGAAGGCAGTGGGACTGTTGAGGGATCCCAGTGGGGTGGCATCAAGGAGCATGGAACGCATTCACGCGCTCCTCGACCTCTTGAGGAATGGTCAAGATGAGACAAATGGTAATCACTTGTCTCACATCTTTATTAGCAAAGCATATGTGTACATATATTTTTTAGTTACAGTTTTAGTTTACAGGTACAAAAAAAACCCACAATATCATTACAAAAGCAGATAATACATCTAAAAAAAAAGTAAACAGTAGTGTTTTTGTAGCTCGGTTCCATGAGGTGCTGCTAAGCAGATTGGCGCAGGCCTTGGCACAGAAGGAGGAGATGGAGTTCTCTTCGGCAGAGTGGCTAGATGCCGAGGCAAGGAAACGCCAGGCTCTGCAAGAGGGAGGCACTCTACGGTAAAAATACTTCTTGTTGCATTCCTGCACACTTACCAAGCTAATAATAAAAAAATTATTTCTGCATTTTATTTTTCAAGTTTAGATGGGAACGTTATTTTCTATATCTTCCAGACATACCCTGTGGCGCTGTCTTCAGTCCCACATCACCCCTGTCTTGGCCAGTATGATGGAGGTCTTGGACAGGGGTGCCAACCTGGACCTGCTCCATGGTGGCCAAGTGGGTCAGGGCCTGACAGGACTGTGGTTAGACATTTTCTCTGACACGCAGATACTCGACCTAACGCCTCCTCAAACGCCCAGGTAACGTGGGTGGTATTTCTTCATCATGGCTGGTCTTCCATTGGTCAGTTGAGTTGCAGTCACCAAAAGGGTTTCTTCTTGTTTTCTATCATTTACAGCGTGTTAGA
Organism: Phycis chesteri; assembly: GCA_027123565.1. Lineage (NCBI taxonomy): Eukaryota > Metazoa > Chordata > Actinopteri > Gadiformes > Phycidae > Phycis > Phycis chesteri. The sequence goes on from JAOPJK010163324.1 coordinate 10,810, forward strand.
GCGGGAGATATTGGTGCAAGGTTCCATACTTTTGGACGGCGTTGATCAACCCTGCATGGCGCCTTTCAGCTGGCTGATCAAGTCATACCTCCAGAGCTTGTGGGATGAGTCTGAATTTATTCCAGGTTTGACACGAGTCATGACAAATAGTACAGATAGTAGATACAAATAGTACACAAATAGTTACCCAATAGTTAATCTTGAATAATCACCTACGTGACAACAAAGGAATAAAAAAAATGGTGCACTTTAAAGCTTTGTTAAATCGAATGCTCCCCTCTATATCTGCTGCGATGCAGTGACGAATGACGACAGCACATTGCGGATTCAGCAGTTTGTAAGCGCCTTTGACAACAGTCGGCTGGGCGGCTACCTCCAGAAGCTGTCTGAGCAGGAGCGAGTGGAGTACAACCAGCATTTCCTCCAAGACTTCCTGCTGCTCTCGTTTAAGATCACCACAAAGGCGGAGCTAAGGGTACTTTGACTTCTATATGATGAAATATGCTCAGAATGTCCTTCTTACACAATTTCTTTCCAAACTCCAAACCATGACTAACTAGGGGTCTCTCAACTTCCCGATGTAGATGTTCACCAAGGCCCTGTTAGGCTGCGTCTATGAGCTCCAGCTCCTCTCTAAAGGTGCATCGTCTGGTCTCTCCCCTGCCTGGGTGGTGGCTGGGGCCAAACATTACGCCACCAGACTGCATACTCTGTCCCACACAATGCTGCTAGAGGAACAGCTCTCATTGGAGGTCTATCACCTGGGGACCAAGAGGGAACCCATGGAAATGGTGGGAACAGTCTACACTTTTGAAAAATGCAAATCAACTGTAATGGCCATTATTTTCTAAATTATTATTTTCAAAAGTTGTGTTTGTATGAATATGAATATGAACCTAATTTGAAACATACAGTTTATTTGACAGAATTATTATTTGTCAAAAGTTATTTGACATAATTCACCTTGTAGCATTTTTAGAGCTTTTCCATGAGAATGGCTT